>BGPT01001248.1:8225-38799 GCA_003297045.1 Symbiodinium sp. clade C Y103 | reverse complement strand
GGTTGTGTGTGTGTGAAAGAGTTGTGTGTAAAAGTGCCGTGTGTGTCAAAGTTGTGTGTCAAAGGGTTGTGTGTGACAAGGGTCTGTGTGTGAAAGAGTCTTGTGTGACAGAGTTGTGTGTGAAAGAGTTGTGTGTGAAAGTGCTGTGTGTGACAAAGTTGTGCCAAAGAGCTCTGTGTGAAAGAGCTTTGTGTGACAATGTTGTATGTGAGAATGTTGTGGGTGAAAGATTTGTGCGTGAAAGGGTTGTGTTTGAAAGTGCTGTGTGTGACAAAGTTGTGTGTACGTTGTATCTGCAGGTGCTGTGTCTGAAACCACTGCCAGCCCAGCGCCGTANNNNCCTGCCACACAAAGTGAAGGTCCATGTCACCGAGTGCCACGCCTGCCACACAAAACGAAGGCAGATCTTGGCCACGCCTGCCACGCAAAAGAGGCGCGGCGTCACAGGTCCCCAGCGATTGCCCTTTCGAGGCTGGAATGAGCTGGTTCCACAGCATCCGGAAACTCTGTTTGCATCCACATGATTTAACATGATTTAACTAATTCACTATTTTCCCCACTTGCCCATCCATTCGTTCATCTATCCTCAACTCATTCATTCATTCTTCATTCCTTCCTTCCTTCCTTCCTTCATTCAGTGATTCCTTCAATCATTCCTTCATTCATTCATTCATTCATTCATTCATTCATTCATGCATTAACTCATTTATCTAGTTTTGTATTTGGCTGTGTCTATGACAGGGACCAGATTCCTCAATTTCTCAGGAGGGTCTCCTTTGGGAAAATGCCATCGAGATTCTTTCTTTAACTCCACCCTCGCAGGGTTGTCTCAGAGTGGATGGGAAGACTGCAGCCTGGGTGGGGCCTTGTTTGCCAAGGTTACCCTCCCGTAATTCAACGGTTTGCTATGGAAAATCACCATTTCTGAGAGGAGCTTAGTATAGGTAAATCATCTATATATATGGACGATTTTCCAAAGCTACATCAAATTACCGGAGGCTAGTTATGCTAGTTGTTCAATGTTTTTGCTCGGCAATTTTGTGTTTTAGTTTTTAGCTAAACATTGTATCGTTCTGCAGGATATCCAAGTTTGGCCACGGTTGGGACCTTTATTGAATTTATCAGCTGCATTGTCTAGATTAAGGAATTCAAGGGATTTGGTAGTTGGTTGTTTGAAACTCTTCGTCCATCCTTGAACAGTGGGTGATAATACCAGTAATATACCAGTTCAGGCGCATTTTATTCAGATGGGCAGCAGCCAAATTTGGACCTGCGGCGGATGAAACCACAACCTTTTGTAAAACTGGGGAGCTTTTGCAGGGGTCTGTTACTATTTCTGTGGTGCCAAGGAGGTTTATGATACGCAACGGTTGAACGCTGTTTCTTTGGATATTCTGATATCCTCCTGATTTCAGCCCACTTGGTGTCAGTCTACAATTCATCACTTGTCCAGAGGACAGTCACCACTGCTTTTGAAAGTAGTGCTCCCAAGGATTTCACGTGATTGACAGAGTAGTTGGATTGGCTACCCGCCAAAGGGTTCAGGCTCTTTCTGGGTGGCATCCTACTATCCTATCCTTATGCAATTTGGTGTGAGCCCATCACACTTCAATCGTTTCATCGCAAATTCTTGCCACAGTATCTCAAAACATCCCCGAACCATGAAAACCCAAGTTTGCAAAATCATATCCTTAGGTCACTAAAGAACCCTAGTCTTTTCTGAATAAATGACAAGACACTGAGACATCACCTGACATAACCAGCAACACATTGGCTTGGGTTCTCTGAAATGGAGCACCCCAAATCCAAATCACCATTCTACCGATGGTTTGCAACAACTTGGGAACGATTCTGGGTAAACTATGGCGGCCCCCACTTGACCTCACCCTATAGACGGTGGCAGGGGAAGTCATCCCCAGCCGATTCATCCCAGCCGGGCTCAAAGTCGGGGGCGAAGATACCGCGGAACTTGACGTCGTCGGAACATGGCGGAAGGGACCTCGGAGGAAAGCTACGAGGCCATGACGGCCATGGCTCTCCACTGCCTCTCCACTGCCTCTCCACCCTGTGGGTTGTGACACCATGTGGCTTTGTTCGAAAGGATGGTATCATATGATATCTGAAAATACCAATAAGGTGTAGGTCCCATAAGCAAATCCCCATGATTGAAGGCCATAGTGCAATTTTGGGGCCCCTTCACCATGTTGGAGATGAACAAACTATGGTGTTTTTCTTCACAGTTTGTTAATTTGACCAGTTTTTAATGGCAATTTTCAGTGCACATGGTTAGTTTAATACCGATTCAATTAAATCTCAAATTTCAGACAAACTCACAAGGATGGATGAACACCTATAATCTAATGCCACAATTACTTGGGGATGCGCATCCATTTGCCAGCTATTTTTAGATTCAGCAGTGATTCCACCATGACTATACTTCAATGCTTTGCTCCAAAAGGGGATGTTACCTAGCTCTCACCCAAAAAAACAA
Organism: Symbiodinium sp. clade C Y103; assembly: GCA_003297045.1. Classification (NCBI taxonomy): domain Eukaryota; class Dinophyceae; order Suessiales; family Symbiodiniaceae; genus Cladocopium; species Cladocopium sp. clade C. Next base: position 36,308 of record BGPT01001248.1, on the reverse strand, counting down.
ACTATACATATATATATATATATATATTTACATATATATAATTATATATATATATATATCAGACTGGAAGATTGACAATGCCTTGACACAAACCCCCATATTATCACATATTCATATTTCTTGAAAGCTTTTGACGATGATTTTTGCTCCAACTTGGAAGGCCATCTTCCTCATCGATGGCAGCGCGCTCGGGTCTAGCTCTTCGAGGCTTTTTTCGACGATTCGACGATGGTCGGTTTTGATGGGGAGAGTTTGCTGTTGGAAATATTGACATCCCCCAACTAACATGAGAAAACATGCACTTAGGCCTTCAAAATCATTTTTTAGTGGAACATAGTCTTAGAAGCCCATACTGTAACAGTAATACTAGGGTCTATCTATATGTTTGTTTGAGATGGTATGTGTTTTGCAGAGTGCCAGTTTGTCTTGTAGCGCAGGGCTACTTGCTCGGCGCATCATTTGGACGACGCAGCTTCTGGTCGAATGATGACTGGGTGGGGGATGCCTGATTCATGGCTAGGTTGATGACCTAATTACGCGATCAAACTTATTCCAATGTAATAAAGTTGAACCACTTCAAGAAAATATAGTCTAGTTATGTCTAGTTTAATCTGGTCTGGCAAAAGATCATGTAGAAGCATATAGATCTGCAGTTTAATTCACGCATCAACACCATTGATTTTCATGTGTTTTAATTAGTTTGATGCATTTTGCATAAACATATCTAAACTTCGTAACTACTCAGCACTCATATCCCAGTGATATTCCCATTGATTAGAAACCACATATCCCCATTAAATCTCCATGCTATGCCCTGAGACCCGAGGAACGTCTGGTTGCTTGCTGTCAGCAGGTTCAGGAGCGATGCCCAGTTTCTTGGTAATTAGCAGATGGTCACTATGGAAGTGTTGCTGAACCTTGGTGAATTTTTTGTGTGTATATCAAGAGATATCAAGAGTATAGCCAGTATGCTTGTATGCGAATTTAATTGTATATGTATATATATATATATATCTCATCTCTCTCTCTCTCTCATAAGTTTCGGTGAGTGGTGGGTTAACCATCTGTTTCAATGGAGAAAGTCAACCAAACATCACCAACAAAAAATGCTAAAACGCACATAGAATATAAACAAAAAGCAAGAAATGGTGCAACACGGATAAATGGTAGGATTTCAACATGAGTTTGTGTCGCTATCCACCTAAAACCTTGTTTAAGCTTTGTTTTAAGCGCGGCAAATGCGGGAATATCACCTACACCAACTAGTGACCTGTATGATCACAGAATCCAATGGCCATCATGGTTGTATGATTCTTATTCTCTAGCCACTAGTGGCCCACACATGTATAAATTGCTATATAAATCTATCGTGATCACATGCCGGGTCTGCGAGTTTCTTTTTTAGAACACAATCAAGATTTGTCGAGACCTTCCAGAAAATCTTGGATCTTGATCCTCTTGGCGATCGACATGTGATGCAATTGACACGCGGTTGTGCCCCCAGCTCTGTTCGTTGGTTTAGTTTCCCGCCATGAACAAGTTTCATATATCTACCATTATCTACCATTATCTACCCATAAGTCCATCAGTCAACCCACTTCTCTCAACCAACTTAGCTAACCTCAACCAACCTTAAATCCCTCTTTGGTTTGGTTTGGTTAAATCTCCATTTTCTTTGGTAAAATGCCAATCTCCAGTTTAGCTAACGTTCAGTTAGGGGCACCGGCCCCTCGATACCACATCCTGCACTCAGTCCGCGCGTATTCGAGCCTTTGTGAGCATGGAAGGCGTTTTCTGGGGCGGCAGCAGCGGGAACTTCCGGGAAGAAGCCACAGTTGGTTGCGTCACGGTTTGCTTCGCTAAGTGGCTAAGCTGGTCCATAATTGCATACCCTCTATTATTTAACATAATTATAGCTATGGAAAACCAATTTTTAAAACCAATTCATGAATATTTATGATGATTGTATAATCTAGTAGAAAAGGTAATTTTCCATGGCTACGTTAAATACAGTAACCAGAGGCTACTTGGATTAACTTCGATTTCTGTTGGATATCTTTAGTAAGGTTTCTAAACCAACTTAGAGCGGCAGGGGGTGCCACCTTGAAAGACGAAAATTTTGTGCAAAGCTGGCTGACTTCATCCACGTAGAGGGAACGAAACAGAAGCCTTTTGGTAAAATCCCACTAACATGGTGGTATACCGTGGTAAATTTCACAATTTCTAGCAACATATAGCAATCCAGAAATCCTATAGTAAGTTTAAGTACTTTTTGAATCTTGTTGGGGTTTGCCGCTTGCAAACAAAAAAACTCGCCCAGTCACCAGTCCTTGATATCTCCAAGGTAACCTATCTGCCAGGATTGGAGTATTCTTGATGCACCATGAATCCAAAACAATCCAAGAGGGTCTGTCTGAAAATGGACTATACCCCTAACATGGCCATTTCGTAGGGAGTGTGATAATTAACCAGAGGATTTTTAGAGGTACGCTATTTTCAGACAAACCCAAATCAAAATCATTTATGTTCATTTCAATATATGTGTTGGGATTTTTGTCGAATGATTCATTGAAAATTTTCACAATATTTTTGGGAATCCTTTGGTTTTTTCGATCGTGTTGTTGGAATGTTTCGGCATTTTTGGGATGAATTGTAAATTACTGGGAAGTTGTGGTGATATTTGGGGCAAGTGGGATGATAAACGTAGGAACCGATGTCTTAGCTCAGTGATAATGGCTCCACGGATGCGGGCAAGTTCTTTGTCTTGAATGTGTTGGATATTTTTGGAAGCTGTGGCAAATTTGGCAGTTTTTTTTTGTGATATCCCAGTGTTCTTGGGTGTCCTCACATCATGAAATACTAAATCCCAACTTGCTGCTTTTACCTCCGCAATTCTTTGGCCCAAGGAACAATGATGCAGCTCTGTCAGGAAACGTTTGCCGGAAACCCCCCATATTTGGATTGGTTTGAACATATATGGCATCCCAAAATCCAATGGCTTGTCATCACTTTCCGTATTAAGGATGAAGTACCAACACATGGGAAATCATGGGAACAATTACACCATTTCTGAACATATCCATCGGGATTTTTGGATAGTGAAAACACTCCGATTTCCCCTCAGCCCCTTTTCCCTCGAAACCTCACCCCATCCCATGATGACACCAAACACATGGTGGTCTTTAGAGTTACAAACTAGTTTCAAAAACCATGAAAAACCCTTTGTGATCCTTTGTGCATTGTATAGTTCCCATGTTTGATGGTTAAATCTAGTTGTTTACGGATGAAATCCTACTTCCGCTTAAAATCATTCTATCCCAGAGTTTGGTGGTTGAATCCCCAGTTGCACCGGTGAAGCCAGCGTTTTGATGGCACATGGAGGGAACAAGAATATGCCATGACATCATGACCCGCGGGTGAGAGCTGGTGGAGCGCTAAGATGGTGACCTGGCAACCCTGAGCCGAAAAATTGGGCACTTCTTGTATTGAACCACCTTTTTTTCATGGGGGTATGATGGGAATATCATTTGGTGGCAATAATTTTGAGCCATGGTGATTTATTTTGGATATAAATCGATGTGAGTCAGCAAAAATGACATGAAGGCTCAGGTGGATTTCCATGAGTAGCTGAGTGACTGATTTGCGACAAGTTCTACCTCAGTTTCTGGCCTGAACTTCGATCATCTCAGGATGCCATACATAGAAGGATCCCAGGGTTTTTCGAAGCAGAATCAGGGAAGAATCGTTTCAAGCCCAGCCCCATCAGGGAAACTGGTGGACAGTAGATTTAAGCATCAACCATTGGTGATTTCAGCCACAAGACATGGGGGAATTAGCTACGAAATATGTGATAGGCCTTTTCCTTGAGGCCTTGATTCGTGAGTGCTGGCACAAGAGCACCAAGCATGACTGCAGCTGTGCCAAAGCAGGACACTTAGGTATCGCTGGGGCTACAATGATGGACATGGTTCGCAGTTCCAACTGGGTTTCAATCCTCATGTAACTGGTAGAGATAGCCGTAGCCTCCTGTTGTGGTTAGTTCTAAGCCTAAGTCTAGCTGAGGGGACCATGGGAGCCCCATTTCGAAGCGGTAGCTGCATCGGCCAGCAAAAAAAAAATCAGGTGCCAGGTGGGAAATGACTTGTGCTGAACACGGTCATTGATGATTTCTATTGAGCCTAATTAAATGTAAGCTTGTACCGATCAGGTGTGCCCTGAAAGTCTTGGACTTCTATCTCATCCTCATCTAACTCCAAGAATTGCTAAAAATTGTTGCTTCAAGACACAGATTCTACAAGACTTCCCCATGTTTCATTGGTAAAGACCATAGTAAAAACGCCTGGTTTGTAGATGTTCCAACCCTCTTGGGTCGGCCCCCCACGGTTTTTTGAAGGACTTGACCTTGGGCAGCGCCAGGGCTGCGCTGCAGGGCTTCAAAAAGGGCAGGGCCTGGACTTCAGCGCTGCAGGTGCTGCGGCAGATGCTTGGAGATGGTGATGGATCAACCACCGGGATTAAAGCCACAGGGAATGGGGAATTAACATGATTTAACTATCAAACCATTATGTGAGGAAACCAACTGCATGGTAATTTTGGTACAACAGTGCTTTCGCTTTTTGTGTGGTTTAAATGGGGGTATTTGTTCTCTCCTTGGTTATGTTTGCCAGCCGGTCAGCCCAGGTTGGCCATAGTTTTGATGAGTACAGATGTGGGGTGTGTATCCCATGAGATAGTCGCAGTTATGAGGGGTTATCGCCTGGCTGAGTGATGGTTTTGAATGGTTTTGAGTGTTTTATTACTTTGCAAGCTAATCATCCTACTTAGTAGGATGATGATTTGAGCATTGGTTGATCCTTCCCACATGTTCGTGAGCAACAGTTGTGTGTGTGTGTGTGTTTGAAATAGGGGATATCCACAAATTGCCATTGTAGTAGAGAAAATGATCATCGGAATTGGGGATCCCTCAGACAGACCCGTTTGCGAATGACATTTCCCTAGGATGATCCCACCTGACGCGCATATTTTTCGGGTGGCTCAACCACCAACAAGTTGAGGATTGAAGAAGTCTGGGGATGTTGCATTGTGCAAATGCAGCCCTACAATGGATGGTTCCCACGCAATACACATTGCAATGGCTTCATCAAAAAGTCAGGGAACAACTAAACTTCACAAAAAGATTCTCAACAATGAAAAGGGCATCTCAAGATTCATCATCATCATCATCATCATCATCATCATCATCATCATCATCATCATCATCATCATCATCATAGATCATCCCAGAAAAAATCGTATATCATAGTATATCCGGGGTCCTTATACTCAGAAAACATGTTTGACCTATCCCCAGATCCCAGGATGCGGCACGGCGAGTTGATGCCAGATCTGTCTGCCTGGACTCTGGCAGCTCGGGCCACCGGAGGGATCCGGACGGAAAAAACGTGTTGTTTTGGTGCGGTGAAACGGGAACGATGGGAACGAAGGTAGCTACCCTCTGGTTATTCATAGTAATGGAAGCCATGGCCCATAGAATCATAGAAATATAGATGATGAACATGGGTGATTTTCCATAGCTATGTAAATATGTTAAATATTGTTAAATAACTAGAGGGAAACTATTTGACAATCTTGAAATCTGAACTGGACTTTCTTAGTTGGCTTGAACTGAGTGAACTGCAAAGAGGTGGACAATCCTGGCAATCCCTTTCCGACATAACTACATTACTTGAACGTCCCTATATATGATTCCTGAGGGTATAGTATAGCAATATCCCACTGTAATTGATAATAGTTGATTATCATATACCCCATTGATGTCCATTAATATCCATTAGTGCGGGATGGGACTAAACATCTAGAGTTGACATGTCTCATTTTCCATGCGATCCCAGGTGATCGCATGCATGGCCAGCGGCCACTGGCAGACCGCCTTTGCGGTTTTGGACGACATGTCTCAGGTACCGCGGCAGGATATTAGGCCTATGGCAAGCTACCTGGGATCATCTGGGATCTGTCAATGTAGATGACGTTGATTGGTAATTATGTATGCGACGTGTATATCTAATATGTCTCAGGTTGTTTACTTATGTGGCTCCCAATTTGAATATGAACATGTATCGTAATGTATCCATATTTCAGCACTATTTTGATCTATTTTGGGCATAACCGCCCAATTTTGTCACCGAGTGGGGCCAAGGCCTTGGTGCAACCCAGCGTGGTCTGTTACAATGCCGTGCTGTCTGCACTGAGTCGAGGTGTGGAGATTCGACATCGACCCAGCAACGCTGGGAAACGTGTGATTTTGGTGGGTTTTGACATGGTTTAACTCGGAACTTCCAGGGGATGTACTTCTTAAGTTCTCAAGCACAGAGATTAACCAATAAATATTAGGTCTTATTTCCGATGTGTTGATGTGTCTTGAGATGAAACATTCTTTATTGTTTCACCGTGATGGCCTTGTGTAGCTGAAACATCTGTTTTCCGCGACTTCTGTTGAAATGTGATGTTTTCTTTTTCTTGGTGGGGGCAGAACTAGGAGGGTCATTTCATGTTTTTAAATCTACATGAAGTTTGTGGGAAAATTTCCGAAGTTCGTTTGCATTTCATAGGCAATATTCAGTTGCCTGAGTTTCCTGGAGGGTCACACTGGTTGGATCAGATAGTTTCAAACGTGATTGGATCGTGTCATGGAAGTCTAAGGGCGCCCCACCTGGTAACCGCCCTCAAGAAGGGCACAATATGGCCCTCATAGTGGATTATGAGTCAGATCCATATACCTGGTCGCATAGGTTCTCGAGGCGGGTAAGATGCCTTTTCAATCCTCTTCAGTTTTTCCAAATATATATATATATATTATGTATGTATGTATGTATGTATGTATGTATGTATGTATGTATGTATGTATGTATGTATGTATGTATGTATGTATGTATGTAATGTATGTATGTATGTATGTATGTATGTATGTATGTATGTATGTATGTATGTATGTATGTATGTATGTATGTATGGTATGGTATGGTATGGTATGGTATGGTATGGTATGGTATGGTATGGTATGTTATGTTATGTTATGTTATGTTATGTTATGTTATGTTATGTTATGTTATGTTATGTTATGTTATGTTATGTTATGTTATGTTATGTTATGTTATGTTATGTTATGTTATGTATGTTATGTATGTTATGTTATGTTATGTTATGTTATGTTATGTAATGTAATGTAATGTAATGTAATGTAATGTAATGTAATGTAATGTATTGTAATGTATTGTATTGTATTGTATTGTATTGTATTGTATTGTATTGTATGTATGTATTGTAATGTAATGTAATGTAATGTAATGTAATGTAATGTAATGTAATGTAATGTAATGTAATGTAATGTAATGTAATGTAATGTATTGTATTGTATTGTATTGTATTGTATTGTATTGTATTGTATTGTATTGTATTGTATTGTATGTATGTATGTATGTATGTATGTATATATTACATGCACATGCAGACACAAGAAATGTCCTGGAATGTCCTGGAACCCATTGGGCCAAAAAAAATGATCATGTTTTATTCCTTCAATGGGTATGGTTTCATTTTGTCTATGATTCTTGTTACTTCAACTACAAGACATGAGACGTGAAACCTGAAGCCGCCATTCCGTGGCGCCGAGCCGATGCCCCTGCGGAGGTACCCAGGGAGAAGCAGCGCTGTCAAAGTGGCGAAGTTGGGAAGCGCAAGGCTGGTTGCAGATGAACATTTTACATCATTTTATGATGTTCAGACTTTGAAATTTCAAAATGGTGATTCAATATTTTTCATGTTAGTAAACACGGTGATGGTCCAAAGTCCTTTTCATGAGAAGTGGGAGAAGTCGGCAGTGCCATCATCGATCCCACATTCACAGTTCAAGCTTCGCCCCGTAGGTGGCCAACCCTCCCTGAGCCCTACCAAGATTGTAACAACCGAACAACCTTATTTATTTGACATGTCACTAATTCATACTAATTCCAACAGCCTGAGCCCCAACTGCACGCTTCCTGCAAACATGGGAATGGTTGAAATTGGCTGCAGATAATGCAAACAAATCACAATCATGGATGGGTTGAATTAGGTCCAGTTCCAAAGCCTGCTCAGACAAGAACCAAGTATCCAAGCCCCAAGCTCCAGGTTTTCCATTCCAACATGTTCAAACATTTTTAGTAGGTAAGTCCTATTGCATCCTCATTATTGCAGGGTAAATCCCGGAAAATACCCATAGAATTCCAATCCCAGAACTGCTTCAAGGGACACATCACCATTGAACTCTTCAAAATTTGGGAAAAACCATTGGAACTCATGGGGGTTTCCTTCAAACGGGATTCAATCCCATTGGAATTTAGATAGATAACTATAGAAAAAGCCACTGGAATAAACCCCATGAAAACCCGTGAAATCCCATGAAATCCCATGAAATCCCATGAAATCCGATGTAATCCCATGTTTTTTTTCCTCAAGAGTTTTCTTCAGGTGTCCGTCCCAGCTGTGTGACCTACACCTGCCTGATGGGTTGCTGCCACTGGACCATGGCCCTTCAGCTGCTTGGGCAGATGCCACAGCAGCGGATGGAGACGGATCTGGTCGCATGGACACGTGGCGATGGCATCGGGGTGGCGCAAAATATGCGGATAGTGGGCTATATATATATATATATCTATATATATATACACATTCTAAGTCTAGTGCCTTTAGAATATACTATATTATATATTTGTGATGTATGTGTATATATATATATATATGTGTGTGTGTGTGTAAACGGAAATATGTGGTGGTTGGCAGAGAACTAAGGCGCTATGCTTATCCGCCACATGATAGATAAATGGAATTGGAGATTTTAATCTGGAACCAGTGCATACAGTCAATTCAACACAATTTGTAATTTTTTGAGGCGACCCAATTTTTTCACAACCAATAGGGAACTGATGAGAATTTGTATGCCAAACTGGCGGCTCTATTTCTCCTTAAAGGACGGCTGATTCTGAATAGTTGCAGTGACTCAACATGGCTCAGTTGACACAATAAACTGGGGTTTATGGATGTTATATGTAGTGATGTGAATGAATGAAAACTTGGTGAATAATGTGGGGGAATGGGTGAATCTTCAGATTGTATATCTTAAAAATAGGTCCAAGGAGTGGCTACGAAAAGAGATATAGAGAGAGATAGTCACAATCAAGTTGTAACTGATGTACTGTAGGGCAGCGTTGATATCAGCAAGAACAGGGCCAATTGTTGGCCAGCATGGAGTGATTTTTGGGCAATTCAGACATGATTCATGAATTGTTCTAGGAACCAGTGTCTCAACTGACCCAACTGGGCCTCAAATCAAACCATGTTATGTTCACTGCTTGCTTTTGGAGTTTCAATCAGAACCTTTGTTGGTGGTTGTTTGCTTATTGACTTGTTGGCCTTGGTTTGCTGGGTCAATTTGTTTCAAGAAACATGCAGACAGGCAATAACTTGCCATAGATTGCCCAACCGATTCGCAGGGTGAGTTGTCTCAAAACTTGGATTCCCAGAATCTGATAGTATATCATGGTGTATCATCATGCTCCCACTTGAATTTGCAATAAATTGATGCATTCCCAGATTTGATAAATTTCTGCGGGGACCGGTACTGAAGCGCCCAGGAATGCTGCCCTGAATGCCTGTGGTGATGCCAGGCATCTTTGGACATCATTTTCTTGTGAAACCATGGCTTTTTCCATGTCGCTGTCGCTGATCGTTGTCTGTTTATTTCTGGGAATTCTCCCCAGGAATCCAATCCCACTACAGCATGATTGGGATTCCAACAGCAACCTGACTATGGTATCCCTGAGCCGTACGCCACTCCGTAAACACTCCTTTTAGTCTTACTGTACATTATATATGTGTTGGTCAAATCCTTGTTTGATTTGTTGGGTGGGGAAATTCCAAGTATATTTAATTGTGTAATGGACATGATGATATATTTCTCCGTGGTAATTCAACAAATCAATACGTTTGCCGGATAATTCCTTGATTCTGATGCTGAAACAAGCAGATCCAAAGGCTACTGGCTGATCATCATGTTCCCAGTGAAATCTCCAGACATTTGACGTGTAAATCCATGATTTTCCCTTGAAGCAATCCATCGAATGTCACATGTGTTGCTTAAAAATCCTACCTTTCTTTTTTTCAGTAACTTCACCATTTGTGTGACTAAAATCCCTTTGTTTGATGGAAATTTCAGCTGAAGATAAGCCCAAATCTGTTGCCAGGAGCTGGCACCACGCCGTCCAGCTATTGCAATTGATGGAGGATAGCCAAGTGAGTCCCGACATCATCAGCTGCCCGCAGGGAAAGGATGAGGACATTTCTCCAGAAAGATGGGAACTTGCGGAAATCCTACCCCAAGAAAAATACAAAACTGGACAAACGTGGAATTTAGGATGATGTAAACGGTGAACATCTGTAAAACTTGCGAATATGTGATCCATTTAGCGAGCTGAACCTGACTAGATATGGAGAGAGAGAGGGAGAGAGAGACCCATTGAGGATGATCTTCTTTACATTATTATATAATCACTATAACTTAACCATCACTATCAATCATCATTAATCACTATTAACTATTAACATATATTAACCATCATTTAGTCAGTCCCATTGTGTCCTCGGCTGTACGTCAGGTTTCAGCAGCTGCTTAGCCGCCTGCGCCAACAGCGCCTGGGAGCGGAGCATTGAACTTTTTGCCAGGGCCCAGCGGAGATTTCGCCGCTTGGAACCAAGAACTGGTGGTTGATGAGAAACATAGGGAGCGAGAGAGAGGTACGACAGAATCTGGTATTTTGGACTCAAAACCAATATTTTTGAATTATCAACTGTTCAACTGTTCAACTGTTCAGATCATATTTGATTCCATTCGAGTCCAGTATTCAAATCCATTGGCAATCCATTACGAGTCCCTACTTCGATGGGCATGGGGTTGGCCAATTGGTGTGGTAAGTGGGTTATAACCCACTTGATCCAATAGGAAGTCGTACACAACTCTATATAGATATGACATATTCAACAATTGGAGATTCTTGAAAGGACATGGAAAGTCATATGTAACTTCCATAACCACAACCAGACCACCGTTGTGTTGATTGTTTGTCGTACTGACCAGCAAGTGTCACTGATTGTGCCTCCACTTTGGTCGATTCTATTTATGTTTTCCTGCAAGCCACCCAATATTCCACGCAAGATTTTCAGGTATTTTTGTTAAGTTGCTTCAACATGTGAGTTGATCGAACAGTTGTTTCTTTCCTAAATAGATGGCATTTATCCTCTCACGAGTGGCCCAATCAAAAGAAATGATGCTTCATTCCTTCGAAATGATCAATTTCACGGCATTCATGTCAGAGTAAATGCGACGTCACTGCAGGCTCGTGAGATCTGACAATTTATTCAGATAAAATGATCAGAATCATAAATGATCTATACTTGTACGCCATCAGAAATGACCCGGAATCATTTCAATAGATCAGCTATAGAAACAGATAATCATCACTATTAATTAATGACCATTATATATTCTGAATAGACACCCTCCGGCGGCCCTCCAGCAATCAAACATGGCGTGCTGGACAATCCCTTACTTGTAGATAATATTCCTATTTAAACCACTATTTATAGGGATTTCCCAGCTAGCCATGTTTGATACCGGAGGGTATAACAGATGATCCATAGAATCCTGTGAGTGGGATCACCCTGGTAGCGGAGCGAGGCGTAGATGCGCAGATCTGTGTGGCTGCGCTCACCGCTTGTGCCACCGGTGCATGTTGGCAACACGCCTTGGAGGTACGCCCTTGATCCTGGGACCTGGCTGAAGACGGCATAGAAAGTAAGAAGACATTGTGAATGGGATTGCTGTGAATAGTGATTGAATCCCATTCATGTATTCATAGTATATACTGTATTTATATTCAACTTTTCCTGCACACATATACCAATACACGCACACACACACACATAAATATATATATATACTGTACATATCTATCTATATATCTATCTATCTATCTATAGCTAGCTATCTATCTATCTATCTATCTATCTATCTATCTATCTATCTATCTATCTATCTATCTATCTATCTATCTATCTATCTATCTATCTATCTATCATTGTATCATTATTTAAAAAGCATGATTTTACCAAACATAGTCAGCTCAAAAAAATCCTTGGATGGTGACTCCCTTGCAGGTCCTTCGGCTGCGCCCCAATCTGCCGCAGACGCGCAGCGGTTTAGGCGCCCTGGTGGCAGCCCTCGTGCCTTGCTGGTCGCGAGCCATGCAGCTCTTGTTGGAGGCACATGGTTGCCATGGAAAAATGGTAGATTTAGGTCCAATTTGATGGCAATGTTTAAGAGAAAATGCTGGATGTATCGCAGAAGATATAGGTCTTGGGCATTAAAGGATTAAGCAAAAGATTTTATGTTGATACAAGCGTTGGATATGATATAATGTTTGACGTCAAATGTATGCAACTTTCAATGGAACATTGTGCATTTATCCCAAAACTTGGGTGGGTTGTTTTTTTTCTCCTGTGGAAAGCCGAATTAGAATGGATGGGGTTAACGGTTTATGTGCTGATGTGGTTGAAATGGTGGTTTTAGGTGGCACAAAATGGTTCGAAACTGACAAATCGGACAGATGAATCAAAGATTTGCACAGGCATGTGTTTTTAGATGGTTTAAAGTGAATTGCCAGCTGGAAAAAGGCACTACACAAACATAGATATACAACATGGTGCCCCGTAGAGTGAGCTAACTTGGTGTCAAAGTAGGTTGACTTAGGTTGACTGTTGAGTTTCTGGGTTATTTGTCGGGCTGAATCTAAACCCCCCCAAAAAAAGTAGGGAGAACCACCTTCTACTGTACCTTATCATAACTCACCAAACCTACGAGGCACACACCAAGCAACCCCATGTGCGCAGGACAGGGGCATGGCTGATTTGGTGACCTGGAACACGCTTCTGGCGGCAACCCCATGGGAGTCGCTTCAGCAGCAGACATGAAACCGGGTGGCTATGGCTGGCTGTTTTTTGGGCTCCATGTTTGATGTAATGTAAATGTAATGTAATATATACCTGTATATTTACATTATGATATTAGATTTGATCAAGTTAATGATCAATCTATACAATTTTCATCAAATTGATCCCAGAAAGTCTACTTACAGCAATAGCATCGTGTAAGATTATTTTTGGTGGATAAAAACATATACCAATTAATATTTCAGATATTGATTTTGTTCAACACATCATCTTCCACAGATTGGAGACATCTGGAGTCTCATGGCCTCCAGGATCGGACTGGCGTTGCTCTCGCTGATGTCCAAAACTTTGAGGGCCGATTGTGCCAGCTATGGGGCACTGCAGCCTGGCGCAACGTCGGGAGTCGGGACGTTTAAAAAAAAGGTTTTGATGGGAAAAAGATGGAAAAAGTATGGGAAAAACAACAGGAAACTGTGGAGTTCAACAGATGTCAGCCGTCAAACATGTTGATTAAAGATGTTTTAAGATGATTTAAACGGAAAAACAACACATCAGCAGAAAATTGAGGATTTCACCATCAAACATGATGATTGATTGTGAATATATACAAGCGCATGAAGCACCTTTCATCGGTTGGCACGCAATTTGCAGAATCAAACTCAAATAGAGACGGACACGCACCTGCTGCAGCATGATTTTGTGTGCCGCGTGCAACTACCGTGGAAGCTTTGACTTCCGAGGCTGCGTTCCTGCGAGAACGTCCATGACTCCTGGCTGTGTAGTTTGGGATCCATGGACGGGGATCGGAAGTTCGTAAGTGGCGCAAGAGGTGACTGGTTGCCCATGATATCAGAGGTGATACAGGGATTTTGCAAGAGATTTGGTTGCAATCCATCCAGGGCGTACCGCCACATACACCCCAATTGTGGTACAAAGAGAAACCTCCTTATCAGCCCAGTCTATGACACATGCGGAACTCCAATGTTGAAGGGGTATCCTTGCATAATTGGGGAGCTGCGTGCCCAATTATCACGTGGAACCTGGCTGTTTGCCACCATATCCCCCTTGGTAGATTTTTTTAAGTGCTTGCTGAATATGTCCAGATAAGTTGAGGGAACGGTAAGGGGGTGAAGAAATGACCCTGCTTCTAGTTTTGCACATCAAGCGCCACCTTTCACCGGGTGCAACACCTGCGTGGTGTGTCCAGAAAAAATCCAACCCCCAACTTGGCATGGTCATGCATGGTCTATGTTAGTTGAGGGGGTGGTAACCTGCTAAGGCAATTTTAAACATCAGTTCACCAACCAACCAATTCCCTCCAGCTCCACAGACTTCCGGCAAGGAGTGGGAAGCTGCCATTGCCTTGCTAAAAGACATGACTGAGCCGCTGGATGTGAGGATCGATCCCATTTGGTGGTGGTATCCCAGTTCGTTCGCCAAGTTAGTTTATATTTTATCTATCTCTAGGGCTTGGGAGACATCTCCACCATTTGTTCAAGAGACTGGGTTGGGTCACCACATTGCAAGTGGATTGGCATACTTTAATGGTCGGCCAGTCCTTTAGAGGCAGTTTGAGCTCCCCATGACTGCGGGAAAGCAGTAGCTATTCCTTTTTCAATGACGGAGTCCCCAGTATATAAGCTTGAGCAATTGGGCCACCACAAATTTAAACCGGTGGAACCAGGGTGAGCTCTGTGAGGTTTGGCATGCATGTGTGGGCACAACATCATGTATGCTTCTACAGGAGTGTTTTTGAATATCTTTTCTTTAACTTGAGAGTTTCTGCTTTATGCGGTGCCGAGACTGAAAGATCCTCATTAAGAGGAGGTGACGTGCATAGACAAGTCTAGGTTGCCGACCTTGATCAATATTTTTTGGTACACCACCCACAAGTGCCCTTGATATCCCCATTGTTCTCGTTTTTTCATGTGTTTTCCCCACATTTGCGTGGCGTTTGAGGTCAACCGTGTACTACTCATCCGACACCCATCCTATCCATTCCTATCCCCATCATCCAATCATAGATCGAACCCATTATGCCATGTCTATTCGATATTCATTTGATTCTCATCCCGTTTTAATCATCCTATACACATCATCTACACTTTAAAGGCTTTAGATAATCAAAATATGCATGTGTATATGGACAGAAATGTTACAAAATTATGTATATATATATATATAATTATATACAGAGATCTTAAGTATAGATGCATATGTGTATACATAATATATTTTTTTACAAAAAAAACATACATACACACACACATATATGATTATATATGTAACACAGCAGCGTGTCAATAATATGTATATATATATATATACACATGTTGTATGTATACCCATCCCACTATATCTTGATCCCTCTGGGATGTTCTCCCAGGCGTCAAGTGCCTCCAGACCTGGTAGCCTGTTGTAGCACCTTGAGTGCTTGTGAGAAGGGCAGGTGCGGCGGAGGGATGAGAGCTAAACACGACATGTGAAGCCACAAAGAGTAGGACTTTACGCCTCAATTTTCGGTGGTTTAAGCCTGGTAAATTGTGTAAATGTTGCAGCAAAATGGGGAGATGTCAGATTTGTTGTTGCTTGAAATCAGCTATATTTCATGGTGAAACTACCATGATTTTTATATTTGGTAAACAGTTCCAAGCGTGGATTGTTATATCCCCCTATATTATCTCGGCCTTGGGTAAATCCCCATGTCCGCTCCCCATGTCTGTTGGATAAACATCCCCTTTGGAGAGCTTTCGATGGGTGCCTGGATCAAAAAGATATTGTGAGTAGGAACAAGCTGGGAACTACCCAACACAAGGATTGACTATTGCTGGTAAAATTGGGGTTGTCCTTTATTGGATTTGCCGCACTCTTCCAAATTGGAGACAGATTGCACAAGGTGGACCGCAGGTTGTGTTTATTGGTTTAGTTTTATACCCCGTTAGCTGTATAGAAATCTATCTAGATGTATCTACCACAAACCTAACAGTTTAACAGGTAGCCTACTTTGGCTAGTTCACCAAATATACGTACTATATTTGCTCTAACTCTAACCTGTCGTAGGTGAATTGTGGCCATAGGGAGGGAAACTGGTCATGTTACCTCTCTCTTTACCCAATGTCTCTCCCTTGTATTTGGGATATTGGGAGAAATCCTGTACAACTAGCTGTAAAATTGGAGATACCCTCTGGTAAACTAACATAGCTTTGGACAATTGTCCATTTATAGATGATCCACCTATTCCAAATGTGGATTCCATAGCAAACTGTTAGCTTACTGGAGGGTATATATCCCATTCAATCCCATGAAATTCGTATTTGTTGATGGTTAAACCAGTAGTAATGTGGGTAAAACAATAATAAACCATCCCAAAAATCTCCATAAATAGGTGGTATGAACCATTCCCAAATGGGTGGTTTATGGCATTGTTTTACCCACATTAATCCATGAATCTATGCTGTCTGACAAGGCAATGGCAGCGATGTTTAATTCTCCTCACCGAGATGTGGCGAAGTTCGTCGCACGTTTCGCACGTTTCGCCGGACATCGTGGCCTATGGAGCAGCGGTCACCTGGCCGGGTAGGGTCGGGATGGTGGCCCACCGGAGCCATTAAACAACTCCTGATTGATGGGTGACTGTCATTTTCATATAGTTTTATATAGCTTTTCAATACATGACTACCTGAGTGGTTAGTGGCAATAATTGCTAATTATTTAGAATAGTGTCATTGAATGTTGATGTCACTTTTGGTGTGCCTGAATGATGCTCATGATTGTTGTAATAGTAATAACAACAACAATACTAATACTGATTATATATATATGCAAACAAAAGACATATAGTATTGCTTTTGACTGTATTTGTTGTCTTTTGTTGTGGTTGTAGTAATTGTGGTTCAATATTGGTTATTCTACCTTAATTGCTTTGGGATTATGATGATCCATAGTTTCTGAGGATACCTATTATTGATCAACCAGAAAAATGAGATCGGACAGGGGTGGTGTCATCTTTCACTTGAATCTGAGATGCAACGATTTTAATGGGGAACATTCTGATTTCCATTGACTCAGAGGTTGGCCAGCCAAGTCCAACAAAAAGTGCACCAAGTTCCCGCCAAAAGAGGTGCCCCTGGAGCCCAACCACTAGAACCCCATCTAAGATTAGATGATATTTTCGCCATAGCTCCAAGTCTGTTTAGTTCCTAACTTACCGATAAATAGGTAACCACCAGTAGCCACTCATTTAAGGTCATATGATCAGATGATCGCTCCAGCTTCAACCAGATTCAACTTCCATTTTCAGGTCAGCGCCTGTGAGAAATGCGGCCAGTGGCCAGCAGCCCTGAGTCTTCTGGAGCAGCTCTGGGAGAGGAAACTGCAACTGGACCAGGCCGTGCTGTGGAAGCCCCGAAATTTGGAGCTCTTCCATGGAGAGTTCACCAAGAAAACTGGTGGTAGAATAGGAATCATCGGGATTCTATGGGTGATTCATATATGGAGGGATTCTATGGGTGATTCATATATGGATTCAACATTGATTTTGCACTAACAGAGATTTAATTGGATTTAGTCACTAAAGATTGGTACAAGGTGGCGCCCTCTGGTTGCATTTGTTGGTTAAGTTTGGGCCCGATCCAACAAGGTAAAAGGGGGTTATGAAACAATCTGGTACCCAATTCAAATCCTGTGATATACCAATCATATTTTCGATTTCGATATTTGAGTGCCCAATTTGGAAACATATGTTGGAGTATGAGAATGAGAAAACACTTATATAGACTTTGATGGTTCTTAGTGAACATCAAGAACAGATAGTGATTTTGACTTTCACCAAGCAAGGGCACATCCACATGTCGTGGGCCGCACGTTGATTCGCAGGTGGCAGGGAATGCTGTTTTGAGCGCCTTGGGAAGCGGCCAGCAGTGGCGCATGGCGTTGTCTTTGCCCCTTGAAATATGATGGGAACATATGAAAAGACATGAAAAGACCCATGGGAATTTAATGGAATTTACAGGATATCCTTCTTGACCCATGTGTTTTTGGTGAGGAATTTGATGTGGATGGGAGTCTGGAATTTTTGTCAGGCTATACAAGGCTGTGTCAAACCATGTCACACTCAGCGTGTGTCATCATATGAGTATCAACATGGTGCTAGTGATGCACATAGAAGATCCTAGAAGCAAGCGCAAGATGATCTGCTGGTATCTTGCACCTACAAGCTAGAGATATTTTATACGGGAGACCAACTCAACTGACAAAATGTGGCATCTCACCTGACTCCAGCCATGGTCCAGGTTTTTTCAGATGGCGCAAGCTGAAATGGTGGATTTGATCAGCCGCTTGGCTCTTGGATGTGCTGGGGCCTTGAAATCCTCAGTGGGTAGGGACTCATGAATCCATACCTTGGGTAAACACCCCTGCAGATGAGTGGTTGAATAGACCATGGTGACAATCAACTCAGATGTCCATCCATGCAGACCATCATTTTTTTGAGGTTTGCTTCCCTTGATACTGGTTAAAGACTATGTTGGAAATCTTCCCTATGACTTGAGCCAAAGCTTTGGTGCCTATTGGGTTCCAGATTGGCTTGCCGATGAAAATGTTGTAAAGGTGACCTGACAACGACATCACTATGATAAGCGGAATCAGCCCAACAATATCCAAACATCACTTATTCCAGCAGACATACAGATATGGCAGGTATACAGTACCTACCTACCTACCGACCGACCTACCTCCCTACGTACCTACCTACCTACTGCACCCATATACCTACGTAACCGCACACAAGCATACATCCATCCATCCATGCAATCCAAACATGTTATTTAAGTTAGATGTGTTTGTAATTTTACTCAAAATGCTGAACATACGCATACACATATACATACATCCATATATCCATGTATCCATCCATACATACTTCTCTCGAATTCTTGGACAAGATATATGATGTATATCTCCATATGGATTATAGCATCATCGCCAGGCTACAACGCAGTTATGGACCAATGTCCCTGGGACATGGCGCTGGGCTTAGCTCAGGATCACGATGAACGGCCCGGCAGGGATGGGATCTGGGATTTAGAGCATCAAAAAGATGGCGCTTTAGCCATCTTTAGCCCAGAAAATGTTGGCAATCCCCATGAAAATTGGAGGTTTTAATATGTTTTAATTGGATATTCGTGGAAACTTGTCGGGTAATCCCTTATAAATGGAGGTCTTAGTCGGAAAATCATCTAAAGATGGTGGATTTTCCAGCACGCCCTGATTGATACCAAAGGCTCACCATCGAAATGCAGGGGTAAACCAAATGGATGGTGAAAAAGAAACAACTGGATGAAACTTGGTAAATACTGGATTTAACATGATTTTTCCCCAAATAGAACCACAAATATCTCCCGGTATCCATGGAGATCCTCCAACTTTTTTGGGGACAACACCTCTCAGCCCCTCCAGGAGATGTCGCATCAACAGCTGCAACCGGATCTCATCACCACCGCCGCGCTGTCGCGGCGCCTGGAGCTGGGGGGAGCCGTCGCGGCGGCGGCGCTGAAGCGCTGCTGTGGACTGCTGGAGCTGCAGGGCATGGCGGTGCTGGAGCTGCACCGGACGCGGTGAGCTGGAGGAGCCACTTGGTGGCAGGTAATGATCCAAAGTAATTATAGAATAAATCATGGGATGACTGTAGGCATCTATGTAACATGACTCTATAGTATAAGTCCACTTCATAATTTCATGGATCATGGTATAATTGGATAATTAATGTTTAATGGATAATAGAAATATACTAGATGGTAGTAGGCCATGGATGGGTCATTGAGTACTCGAATGAGAGATAGAAGTTAATGTTAAATGATGTGAAATGTGAAGTTAGAATTGTGTCATTTGAGCTGGAATCGCAATAAAATTGATCAGAATGGCATTTTTGTTGGTCTGATGAAAGAACAAATCTACTGCAAATCCACCACAATTGATAGTGGCAGGTACCCGTATTGGTCTAACATGATACATCTGGGGAAGCCCAACTGGATAGGGGATTCAACTTCGGGAGAAATGGCATGAAATTTGGAATGATAGCGTCAATGGAGTTGATGTTGCTTTACTTGCAGGAATTTGCAGGTGACATGGATGATGTGTTGCACCTAAGATGGCATGTTATTTTGGGATGACTTCTGGGCGGAAAGATGTGGTACTGGCATGATCTGGCAAGGATCAGCCAGGCCTTGAAGAGTGATCAGTGGAGCAGCTAGAAATGCGAAAAGAGTGATCAGTGGCACTCCAGAACTACACGTAGTTGTATGATTCATGGATGCGGTATTCTCGTAAGCATGTAAGATGACTTGGGGACAACCTGTCCCAAGTCCTTGGTTGTATGCCCACTTATCAAAGATCATTCTTTGCCGTCACAAATGGTAATCTTGATGCAGGCCCGTTTGCTGGTCATAGTTTTGCTAGAGCCTCAGTGTTCCCAGTCCCCCCTGTTTGTTTTTGGTAGTATTATATATCCCCGCTTTGGGCCATGGGCCTCCTTGATCTTCGGCCTAGGTCGCGCCGAGTCTCGGCGACGTCAGGACCTGAAGACGATGGCGACGGCGACCATGTCAGGTGGGAAAGTCATGAGCGCGCATCATGTACCCAGATGGGGGTTTCCAAAAATGGATAAAAATGGGGGGGATCCCCAAAATGGATGGTTTACAATGGAAAATCCTATCGAAATTGACTTAGGTATGTACCGTCTGATTTTCCCAGCTATAATCCCCAATTTAGTTCGGGGATATCCCATTGCTATGTTTGCTATGTTTTATGTTTGATTACCGGTGGGTATCCAAAGAATCACCAAATGCTGCAATTATGTCATGCTATGTCATATTCAAATTATTCAGATGTTAGTCTCCATGTTTATCAATGTTTATCATGACCTTTATTTGGAACTGTTACTATCCATATTCCGTACTAAGCCCTACTACTGTACATATATTGAAATATGGGGAGCCAAGCTACTAGGAGTTTCCTAGCCACATGATTCATGACTTTGCAGGTTGCAATCGTCACATCATTGAAGATCCCCTATGATATTTTCTTCAGTATTGGAACGTATTTAATCTATCCAGTCTACTATAAATGTATATATATACTTGGACGTGTAAAAACTGAACCACCTCATATGAATCTCTTTACTTAGGACGCGCCAAAAGCGAACCGCTTCATTTGAATTTCTTTTCTCAGCACGCGCCAAAAGCGAACCACTTCATATGAATTTCTGCATCTCGGACGCGCCCAAAGTGAACTGAACCACTTCCTTTGAATCTCTGTACTTCGGACGCGCCAGAAGCGACCCACTTCATATGAGTTTCTGTATCTGGGACGTGCCAAAAGTGAACCACTTCACATGAATTTCTTTACTTGGGACACCCCAAAAGTGAACAGCTTCATATGAATTTCTCTACTTGGGACACCCCAAAAGTGAACCACTTCATCTGAATTTCTCTACTTGTGGCACCCCAAAAGTACACCACTTCTTCTGAATTCCTTCACGTCGGCACCCCGCAGTGAACGAGCTATCAAACTGATAGCATGTTTGTGCAAAAATCAAAAACCCAAGGGGCGCAAATACCTGTCGAAGGGGCGGAAATACTTGTCTAAGGGGCAGAATTGCCCGGGCACCGTTTCGGAGGTCTGTCATGTCAAGAGTTACCATTTTGTAAAGGGCGCTTGCAAAACGCAACTTCGCGGAATGTGCAAAAGGCTTGGCTCACCTGATCCTTTTTGGGATTCGGGAGACAATTTTTTGCTTAGGTGTCCAAAAAGTTTTGTCGCACGTGCAGCTGTGTAGCTGATTTAGCATTTTGTCGACAGTTTTACGGGGTAGTGCCAAAAGCACACGCCTTAGGTAAGCCTTGGGCTATATTTTTTTCAGCCGGAGCGGACATGGCAAAATGTCTACTCATTGAATCCAGCTGTGTGGGACACATCTTCAAGTGAAGATTTCGCGGGGCGTGTAAGTCGCCAATTCAGAATGATTGGTTATGGCAACATTGTAGGCAACACCCTTTTGAACTATAGATAGAATGAAAGCCAGACTTCTAGTCCAAAGATTTCTGAATTTATGAAGCTAAGGAGGCAATGGCCAGTTTAAAAGCACCGAGCTTGGGGTTGATTTAATAAACATTATTGGCCGAGCATATAGGATTTCAAATGGATCGAATTTTCCAACCAAGTTCAAGCTGCGAATGTGTGTTGTGATCTGGTATCATGGGCTGACATGTCCATCTTGGGGGAGGAGCTATTTTTGAGAACAAACGCATGGTGAAAACAACGTGGCTCCAATGCATTTTGTTTGGCAATGGTTCACCCAGTCCAAGGGTAAATTCTTTCTCATTTCCATCCCCCAAAATTGCAGAAATCTCTCTAAGGCGCTGAAATCAACTTGAGGGGCTGAAATTCGATGCCTTTAGCCGAGGGGCTGAAATAATGCAGGGGGGAGGATTCAGATATTTGCATATATTTGCGACACATACCGCCATTTCAGCATGGTTACCCTCCAGTAAACTAACCTGGTTTGCTGCGAAATCATCCATTTAGTTCAATGATTTGGGAATTCCCATTAACATTTACTGCCACGCAAACTTTCCCAGAGGGCATATCCCCATGTTCTATGTTCATCTTCGGATCATACATGGGTATATTCTTACATTGAAACATATTGGATCTATATATTGGCTTGATATATCCCCATGTCATGATAGTCAAACAATGGCCGTATTACAGGATGGCGGAGGGCGCCGAGACCAGGCCGCAGTGGATGTGGCGAGATTGATTTCCTGATATAGGCAGTGCTACGATGTAATACAGCATGTTACAGCTATTACTCATGAAAACATGTGGTTTAGTATGGTTGAAGCATCTTGCAACGAAGATATACAACCAATATAACAATTGTATTTGTTCATGAATAGACACAGCGCCAAACCATGGGATTTCAGGCGAAGGGATTACAAAAAAAAACAAATGAGTCTTCGGGTAGAAGCCTTTGCTGTCTCTTTTGCTACTGGCCGGCATTCTTGAATTTGTGGGTGGTTAATTGCCCTTCGCATGTCTATATTGTCTATATGTAGAAAATTTAGGTAAGCAAAGAACTCGATAACTTTCTAGACGGCTTGCAGGTATAGTTCATAGTCTATGGCACCAGTTGAAAGGGAAACGATCAGACTGCGTGGGTTTGGCCTGCAAGTATTGTTTCCCTTCGTGTTTTTTTGGTACCTTCATGCGAGGTTTGGTATTCCTTCAGAAAAGATGTTTTTGTGATGTTTCCCGGGCATATTGAACATTATGAAACGTATATTGTGTGAAACCATTTGTGGACTCCAAACAGCCACTCTCACACAGCATTTGCCTGGTTCAGGCCGTTTCCTCTGGTAGGCTTCAGATCTGACGTCACTGACATCGTTGCTGAGCTGCTGAGTTGCTTCTGCTGGGATGCCCGGAAGTATCCAAGGATGGGGGCTGTTTCAGGTTGCAATGGATGTGTCAAACTGCCAAAACTAGGTTTCAAACTGGGTAGACTCATGATTTGTTTGGAATCTCCCGTGGTTGGAATCAAATGCGCAGTCCCCGTGCTGCATTTGGTTGGTAGACTTTCATGTGCACAACTCTTTGGCGATTCAAGTGAATGTTTTATGTTGTAATATGTAATCGAATTAGACTAGACAACCATGAACGCATGTTTAAGTTGGATTAAATTTTGCCTAAATACCGCACCTTTCTTGGGTGGTAATTACGTTACAACAATCAAACATAGCAACGAACATTGTCCATCCATGGCTGATGTTCCATACTTTTGCTCGACAAAAATCTGGTGATGATATCCCCGGATTCCTCCTTGAATTGTTCCCAAGAGAGAGGTATGTATAGATCTAACGCTAAACAACAGTTTCTGGAATTGTTTGCTATTGCAATCTATTGCATGTTATTGCCATGTTGGGGATCTTGGGAGTAGAGCGGATTAAGTCCCGAGGTTTCAGGTTTCATTCCCAAGGCTTCCCAGCAGTCCCCGGCTCACTCATGAGGCAGGGTCAGGTTAGTTTGGCCAGGTGGGAGAATATATTGATCGATGCAATTCGATACATTTAAAAGCATTGACATGAACATCGTATGTCCGCGTATTTTTTTGAGCATGCTGCTACAACATGATTTGCTTTTGCAGGGTCCTTGCTGGGATGGTCGGCCGCCGAATAAGCCGATAGGCAAGGGTATCATTCACACCATTTACTCATGGGATGGATTATCCCAATAGGGGCAATTTCATGGGGTGTCATGGCTATCTAAATGGCCAGAGATTGTTTGAGGACAATTTTCACTCTCACAGCTTCAAAAGAGGGCTCAGATATTTTCATATACTGATATATATATATATATAATACGATGTATATATATATATATAATATATATATCATATACAAAATATAACATGCCTGCTTGTCCAGTCCCAGCAGCTGAGAACCCCCAAAAAAGCATCCGCAGCTTTTAGTGCCAGCACTTGTTGCCTCGGCCGGGCGTCTTTTGACGTGCGCCAATTGGGCGCCTCACTCGATGCCTTTCCAATCGACCATGCTGCGGTTTTATGCTTTGCTGGCTGTTGCTGATGCTCAGCCCTCGTACTATGATGCAGGAGCTGTGCGTTTTAAACAGAAAGTGGTATTCTTTCCCCAATGTTTCATTTGGAGCAAGTTTAGTTTGATTGAGCTGTAGCATTGGCTGGGGATGTTGGTTGGGTCTGCGGAGTGTGGTTCCCACCCCCCAGGGTGCCTTATGGGGATTCCAGGTATCTTATCTACCGCTGTTGGCCAGTGAAGAGGGTATAAGATGGTATAAGCATTGTTTGTTATACCCCTATCTCTGTTAGTCAAAACTAACCCTATGTTGTTTGATCAATCCACCATGTTAGCTGCTGAACCTTTCATTTTTCGCCGGTAACCAAGGACCAAATCACCATTTTCACACCATGTTTTTCACTATTCTTCCACTTTCTGTTGTTAGGTTACCACTTTATCAGACCTCAACCATCCTTAACCACGATTAATTTTTCACCGTTTCCCAATGTTTCCCAGGCGTTTCGGCCTGTGTAGTGGGTGGCGGCTTCGATCACTTCCCCTTCTGCAACGTGTCGTTGCCCTTGGACGCCCGGGTACACGACCTCGTCGCACGCATCCCCATGGAGGCCAAGGCGAATCTGTTGACGGCCCGGGGGCACCTGAAGAACCGAGGACGGCAGGCATTGCCCGAGCTCGGAGTGCCATCGCAACTGGGATTTTACTGTAGAAATATGGAAGGGTGCAGGACGGTAGACAAATTGTAGCCTCCGTATTTGGATGGTGCATTTACTATCATTTACTTTGATTTGGGTATAGTATGAAGATTTGGAAGGGTATTGCCATTGGAACCCGGGATATTTGATGGTTTCACTGGAGGAATTGAGGAGTTAGGGAAGACTATCCAAAAGTTGCGCGGGTATAGGGAAAAGGGTTTACCTGGAGGAGCAATTTATGGACTTGAGGGTGCGGACAATTATGCAAACTTCGGGCGACAAGGGCCTCATAGTGAGCAAAGCCAGTTTATAAGTATCTTAACTATTCTGAACTAGGGTTTGCATTGATTTACGGTAGACAATATGATATAGTTAACTGGGTAGGTATAGATCAAGTGGTACATAATGTGATTTTTTTTTTACTGGGTAATTATCAACCAACTTGAAGCATCTTCAACCTGGCGCACCCCCTTCCCCTTGCGACACTCAGGTACTACTGGGGATCCAATTGCATTCATTCGTCCATGTCCGCCAATTGCACCTCTGCGGGTCGGTGTTCCACGTCCTTTCCCAGCGGTCCTTCCTGGTCCGCCACCTTTGATCGTGAGCTCATGCGGAGCATGGCTGGGGTCGTTGGAAGGGAGACCAGGGCCTTTTTCAACATGGGCAATTTCACTGATAATGGAAAGACTCTTGGCAAGTTCCTGGTGTTAAAGATGTTTATTGATATCAGATATTGTCAGATTTAGGTTCCCAGTAGTCAAATCATGTATCAATCAATATCAACCACGAAATTAATGAATCTGAAAGGCCATGTTCGTGTGATTTTTCAGCTACCAACATGGTTCATAAAGGAAATGTTCATGGATGATTAAATCAAACAGTTTTACTACCTTTTTGCACAGCAACAAAATTGCATGCAAATTGCCAGATATGCCATGATAATGCCCTTAGAGTCTTTTGCCAGTAGAGCTTGATGTTTCATTGATGATGTGCTACTGACCTTCCCATGTTTGTTGGATTATGTTGCTTTTCCATGCTTTTTCCTTCTAACCAGGACGACATGTTCAGATTGCTTTTTGATGGCATACATGGGTCATTATGGGCTAAAAATGAACATTTTCCTTTTTTTTCCTGCTGGCACTTTCTTTAATACCGCATCACTTGTCTACTTGATTGCAGAGTTGCAGGCCATTTCCCCAAAGCTAAAAGTTGGCGGCCGTTGGTACATTGTCTATCGCTGACTGTGTTGGTTTACATGCGACACCCCATGTTGTGGCTGGAGCCTTTCATCCCCAAAGTTGTTAACTTGGATGTAAAAAGCACCAAATATCGTAAACCATCCCAATTCAAGGGTTGTGGCCATTTGTGGCCTTGGATTGGAATCATTCTTGATGCATTTCAAACCTATATATACATATATATAATTTTATTATGTTATACTATATTATATTATGTTATATTATATTAAATTCTACCATACTATATTATTTCATAATATATTATGTCATATTACAGTTTTTTCATATTACATTACATTATATTATATTATATTATATTATATTATATTTTACTATATTATGTTATTATATTATATTATATTATCTTATATTATATTACATTATATTATGTTATATTATATTATAGTAAATTGTATTATATTATAGTAAATTGCATTATATTATATAATATTTTAATATAGTATATTATATTATATTGTATTTTGTTATATGATATTATATTATTTTAAATTAACTTACATTATATGTTTTATAATATATTATATTATATTATATTTTATTATATTATATTAGTTTTTCTACATATATATATTTATATTTATTATATTACATTTATTTATATTTTCGTTATAGAGAGATGAGATTAGATTAGATGGGATAACTTACATGTGAGTTGACTATTTACAGATGCGATCATAGATCTTATTGTCATACCCCCATTTGCGGAAGTCAATGGGAATTTTCTCTGAAGATTCAGCCCATTACACTCGGCCTTTGCAAGGAACGGCATGGGTTTGGACTGCTGGGGTCCAGTGCTCAATATCAATCGCGATCCGCGCTGGGGGCGGCACGGTGAGGGAGGCACTGAGGAGCGCGGACAGCAGGGGCTGATCTTTCTTTTCACATCTTTTTGTGTGTTTACCCAAGGTGACTAGGCTTTATTTGGGTTTATGGTGATGATATATCATTTTATCTCTGTGGCACTGTAATTGGTTCATTTGGTGTAGAAAGCAACTTATATTGATGGTACCCTTTGGGCAAGTCTAGTTGGGCAGTTTGATTGTTTTTTGGACGTAGATCCTCATGTCATGCTCTGCAGATGTGCATAGGGGGACATACAATAGCATAATCAGTATATAGTCAGCTGATTATGTCAATTGAGCCCAGAATGATTTGTACAAGAACTATGGCATTGACAGTAAAGTGTCATGGGGCATGGGTCCTGGTTATGTTTCGCCGGGCTGCGGAGTCGGGGTTTTAGTACATATTTGTCAAAGGAAGTTTAGAAGTCTATACTTCCGTTTTACGGAATTTCATTGCCTAGCAATTGATTGTCAAAACCTGGAGATGTCATAGCAATTGACTGTCAAGACCTAGAGATGTCATAGCAATGGAGTGTCAAAACCTAGAGATGTCATAGCAATGGATTGTCAAGACCTAGAGATGTCATAGCAATGGAATGTCAAAACCTAGAGATGTCATAGCAATGGATTGTCAAAA
>BGPT01001247.1:164936-180286 GCA_003297045.1 Symbiodinium sp. clade C Y103 | reverse complement strand
TTGGCTGTTTCGCATGCGCTCGTCCAGCCTTCCAGCAGCAGCCTGCCTGGCAGCAGGCATCTAGCACAAGCAACAGCGGCAGCAGCAGCAGCAGCAGCAGCAACAACAGCAGCAGCAGCAGTAGCAGCAGCAGCAGCAATGCGGCGGCAGCAACAGCAGCAGCAGCAGCAGCAGCAGCAGCAATGCGGCGGCAGCTACAGCAGCAGCAGCAGCAGCAGCAGCAATGTGGCGGCAGCCACAGCAGCAGCAGCAGCAGCAGCAGCAGCAGCAGCAGGAGGATTGAATTTGAAAAGTCTATTCCGGGGTCGGCGGCAGGGGCGGCAGCCCTTAATCATTATATATCTAGCAAAGAACCTGCTATTTCTCTTCTGGGGATGTTCTAGTTGCTCAACATGTTTGGACGAAGCTCACAGAATGGTACCAGTACTGGTACACTGCAACGCTTCCAAACATTTTAGCTGGCCGGGTAGCCACAATGACTTTGTTTCTGGAGGGAAAAGCCCTGAAACTTGAGCTCACAATGGCACGGATTGGCGAAGTTGATGCTTGTGACCAACTAAGTAACTTTGAGCGTTCAAGGGCCTAGTGATGACAAATGGAATTCGATCAAACATATCATCAAACATGATCAAACATGATCAAACCTACGAGAAATCCCAGACTTGCACTATCTGTCACCATCTGTCACCATCTGTCACTACCTTCCATCTCTGGCATCCTATATTTTATTGCCTTGTCTGGTCTAGATCTAGTGTTTTAAGACCCCTTATGCAACATCCATGCAGTCCTTGGCTGATCCGTGGGGAATTCGCAATGATTACCCAAAGTTCATACCTTCTGAAGCAGCCACCCGTCTGCCAGAGGCCGCTTGCATTCGAGTAGCGCTGCAAGGCCAAGCGGTGCGACAGGGCACATGCAATGCCACCCAAGGTTAAGTGGTCATCGAAATGGACGAGATTCCCTTCCTCCAGTGACAAGGTGGTGCTTTGACTGTCGTAGGTGCTGGATTGATATGGGTTGATATCGATTGATGATTGATGCATCATGATGCAAGATGCAACAAATACATCCAACCTCATCATGAACGATGGTGTAGTGATCCTCCTCCATTGCACGCCTGTGCGAGAAGCCAAACAATGCCTGAAAACCCCTGTTGCCAAGGCTTTGCCGTGCCGGCAGCCCAATGCTTCATTCCTGTATCGGCATGCAAAGACGGACCATAGTACTGTAACCGTCGTCAGGAACAGGTCTCCTGAACACCAGAACTTTGCTTGAGGGCACGGCTGATGTGTTCATCCAAGTGCAGAGAAGTGCATACTGCATTTCCCATCATTCCCCCTCAACTTCCAAGCCCGGCTTCGAATTCGTTTGAGACTCACTTGACTTGCCAGCGATCAGTTCTTCATTTTCTAACACACATGTTTGGTTTTCTGGGATCTTGTGATGCCCTGGCTACTGCAAGTGGCAACATGCACAGCGCCCGGCCTTGTACGTTCCAAGGCATGAGGAGCCACCGCATTGACAACTATCTGCACGCAATGTGTGAATGTGAAGCAGTCAAGCTGACAGGATTTGACCTACTTGGTGTTCACTTCAAGTGCCGGGTTGGTCTTGTCCACCTAGAGAGAGCCCAGCCTCATCATCCAACGACAAGTTCTGCTTGTCAATTGCCTTCCAGGTGATCAAGCGGGATGCTGCCGCCATACTGTGGCCTTCCCGGATCTCCACCCTAATCTATTGATATGCGGTTTTGGGATGCTGTGGGTGGTTTCTTCCCATGAAATGGTGGATGTTGGGGGGCGGGTGTCTGCAATTCTTCATAATTCTTCGACACGCCAAAACCATCAAGCACCTGAACTCGCTCCAGACGTGCCAAGAGCGGGCCATTCTGCTTTGCCAAGAGCTTCAGCAACTTTTCTGAAGTCAGGTGTTCTGAAGGTGAAAACTGTAAGTCACTGAAAGTCCTGCTAAACGACTCTGGAAACTGACTTCAAACTTGGAAGCTACTCCAAGAAATTCCAAGGCAGCAGAATAGCACAAGCCTTGCTTCCCAGTCCATGGTGTACTTAGATGTAGCATGAAAGCTTTGAAAGCTTGAGAAGGTAAGGAACATTCTCATTCTCTCCCAGTCCCTCAGGTCATTGGCCTTACAAAGGCTTAGTTCAACACGCTATGCAGCCTTTGGATATGTTGGATTCGGACAGCTGGGAAAGATCATGAAAGATCTATACACAAAAAGAAAAATGCCTTCGTGATTTGAAAGAAAATACTTTTGTAATCTTTTGTAATTACAGAGTTTTCTGTCACAGAGGGAGAGAGAGAGAGAGAATACAACTTGTGTCAAAATGTCAATGCACAAAGACTTGATGAGATCAGATCAAGATGAAGTCAATCACACTCTTCCAGAGCAGCCGCCTTTCCGGTCCTGTCGACGATCCAGATTGATGTACAAAGCACACCACCTGAGTAGTTGTTTGTCCATATTGTTGCTGTAAATGAAGCGGAAGGAGAGCAGCCGAAGAATCCGAAGACAGTTCAATTTGTAAAATCAGCATATAGCAGCTCTGCACCAGTTTCTATCGACCAGCTGGGTGGTGCACTCGCCAAACTCTTTCGGGATTCCTGTGCCTGAACCCCCGGCAGCTATAGCAAATGCAAAACACAAATGAATTTGCCGGAGATGGATTTGTTCGCCCAGTGGCAATTTCAACAAAACCACCAAATTGGCACTGTGAAAAGTAGGAAAAGTGCTACAGAGATGATTCGTATCTTGCATCTGGTCTAAATTGTCTAAATTGTCATGACTTGTTCAGTAGACACAGGTCAAAATCAAGATCCCGTGCCACTAGCACTTCTGATATGTAAATACGTACAGTATGTGATTGGAATATATTGGAACGCAACGCAGTGCGCTGCAATGAAGAGCATGGCAAGACAAAATCTATATAACAAAACAAGGGGCTTCAAGACAACAAACAACAAAAAAGAATGCGCAGTACAACTAGAATGAACCACAACTTGGCAAAATGATGCAAAATGTAAATTCTTTGAACATGGCTGCAAAGTACCAAGTTTTCCAACGTGGCTTGCAGTTGCAGGTCAAAACAGAAAGCTGAAAGAGCACACGCGTGAAGTATCACAAAGCCAAAGACACCACTCCAGAAAAAAATGAAAAAAGAACTGCTGCTCCATGCCGCACCTGCATCCAGTGCATCCACTGCATGCCGTCGCAGTGTACTCCGACGCTGCCTTTCCGCTCAAGAAGGTTTGGAGCATAGGTCAGCATAGCTCAGTGTGATCGAATCTGGCTAACACGTTGGAAAGCTTGCAGGTGGGAAGCAAAGGGAAGCAATGTCAGCAGAATTGTTGAACAACCCTGCCGGACCCTACTTTTGCGAATCATGAGCTACACTCGTGAAGTTTCAAGAACATCATGAACAGGTCTTGTCACGGCCAATATCATTCTTGCGAGTGACGAGTGAGCGACAAAGAAGCTGTTTGATGGTCGTTCAACTCTGTTGAACTTGGACATTTTAAAGTATCTTCAAGATCACCAATGTTTCTCACAAATCGTTCTGCCCAGGCTTGCATGCGACCATTGACATGAAAAGCCTAAAACGCGGATAAACGGAGTGCGTGTTTGATATTAACCAACGAGATCCAAACAAATCAACGAGATCCAACAAGCACACTGGCCTCGCTCCCAGATTTCTTTGAAACCGAGCGCGAGCTGCAGAGGCTAAAACCTTACTGCCAAACTGAAGTTATCCGGACACCACTCAATTCATCTTACAGTTGAACCCAGCTGAACTCTGTTGAACTCAGTTGCTTTCTTCAATTCAATTGAAGACAATGCGGGACACAAACTTTGGACTATTTGTGCTGTCCCGAAGAAAGAGCTATAGCACAAATATGATGAAATGAACTATATATGTATATAAACATGTATGTAGTATATGACATTATATATGTGTTAATTAAAGAAAACTGGCCTGGTAGAAGTGCAATCAGCAGAAAACTAATCATACTGGTACCATTGAAGTGCGATTTGTGGCAATCACATGGTTTGTTCAAAGATGTTCAAAGTATCTTTAGTTGAACGGGTGGAATCCTCAGCATAATATATGAGGAAAACAATGCACGCAGAGGTCCAAATTGCCTGATTCTTTCTTGGTGCAGTTTTCCCGTGTTTACAAGCAATGAATGAGGATGACCCAAAATGCAAGAAACTGCAAGGAAAACGGGCATGGCAAGATTCTTCATGCGCTGCCACAGAGTGCTGGTCCATTAGTAACTCTGAATGACTTCTTCTTATTGAGTGTCAAACGATATCAAACCTTTATATGTCTTCGAGCATCAGAAAACTAAAACTATGAAAAATATGAAAAATGTGTAAAATATGGAAAATGTGGGAAAATCTAGGGAAGGGATGGGAAGGGATGGGAAGGGCTGTATTGATCGATGCTGGATCAATCGATGGATCGCCGTCGAATCGATCTTCGAGCAGCTCCGGCAGCTCCAAGTCCAACCGGCAAATGGAATCTGCCGCGGCAAGAGCAGCAAGAGCGCCAACCTGCTCCGAAAGGAGCAAATGGCCAGAAAACCCATACAGAACTTATACAGAAGCCGAAAGTCGACGAAGGAATCATAACTTGAACTCCTTTTTTCAAACTTCTTTTGCAGTCTCTTCTCTGCTCTAAGTCCCTCCTACATGGAAAGCGACAGAACCTCATGAGAAGTGGAGAACATGTCTTCATTAGCTATGAACTTGAGAGAGAAACTTGCCGATCTTGACCGCTGTCGTCGACAAAAAATGATTGTGATACAGGAAGCCAAGTTGCGTTGATAGCATGCTGACCATGTATCTTCAGGTATCATGATTGTACATGTACATGTTTCAGTCATTTGTGAAAATGTGCGTCCCGTCGATCAGGTGCTTTACCAAGCGTTTGCACTGCTTTTGGACATGGAGCCTGGCTCCTTCGGCTGAATCTGCCTTGCTAGTCCTGGGGCTAACCCAAATCTGTCAAAAAGGGGTGGATTAAAACAGGCGATTGCTGAGGGTTGCGTTCACGTCACCTACCACTCACATTCAGGACAAGCA
Source organism: Symbiodinium sp. clade C Y103 (assembly GCA_003297045.1). Classification (NCBI taxonomy): domain Eukaryota; class Dinophyceae; order Suessiales; family Symbiodiniaceae; genus Cladocopium; species Cladocopium sp. clade C. The sequence goes on along the minus strand of BGPT01001247.1, from coordinate 175,182 downwards.
GACTTTGGGTTGTCTTGTTCCAAATCAAAACAGCACGGTTCGGCTAATTTCGTGGATCTTTTTGGATGACAGTCAAAGTGTGACCTTTGCCTTCATCTGTGTCAGGAGGCTTCAGTACATGCCGTTCAAAGTGGGATCACAGCCAAAATGGCATTTCGCGTGTTTCACATTCACAGAGAAATCCAGGTTTCGACACACTCTTCAACTAATGCTACATCCATCATCGAAAATCAGAGGACTCATCATAAACCAAGATTGATTGAATAGTTAGTTTTCCTCATGCACCCTTGCCATGAAAGTCCTGAGTTGACAGGAACTGGCCTGGCAATGCAAATGAGCGGGTGGAAACAATGTAGAAAGAAACATGTTCTTAGAAGCAAAATTAGGCAAAGGTCCGGAGTGTGCTTGTTTCTTGACTGTTTTTCCTCTCAGTAGCGAGGCAACAGAAATTACTGTACTCAGAAAAAGACCCCCAATAGTGTCTTCTCCCTCTCTGTCCGATAAAAAACTCGTCAGCACAAGCCTGCTTGAAACGGCGGCTGCGAAGCACGCCATGCAGTCGAAGTCAATCAAATACGAAGCGGCACGGCAAAAACAATTGGTAAAAAAAAGCTTGGACATTGTACACACTGACCCATGTATTTCACACGTAACAGTAGAATGTATATATTGTGTCATGTATAGTGTATGTATGATTTTATTTATCATCCAGAACCGTGCCGTGTACTACTTATACTATCTTATACTTATACATGCAATTATGTGCATATGAAGGTTTCATTCAGGAGCTCTTCAATCACATTTGGAATAGACATGAATAGACTCAAAGACTATGGATGATGGGGAATAATAGAGACATCTTCTGTGAAGAGACTCTCAAGCATTCTTCTTCTCTGGCTGCGCAGCACAGAGCACTTGAGCCACGCATCATGGATACATTCGGCATCATTCGGCTACAGTAAACCCACACATCTGGGATCATTGCGACAAGGACCAATTTGGAAATGATTGAGACTTTGGGACTTGCAGAGGACTCTGTGACTAAGAAGACCTACAGCGGACAAGCAAAGCAAAGCCACTGAACCATCTGAACCCAGAGCACCAAGAAAATGCTTCACGATTCACGCTCTCTTTTTTGTCTGAATCGATGCAATCCATGCGCTGCTTCACAGCCACGGCAAGTGTTCTTCGTTAGAATGCCACAAGCTTGTGACAAAACTTATGTCCACTCCAGAAGTTCCAAGTCACCCGAAGCATCTTAGGCAGGCATTCGACAGCATCCTACAGCATCCTAAAGATGTTTCACTGATACCGTGATATACCTTGATAGGATATGCCAACTGTCACACTTTGCGACTTCACAACCTTCGCCTTGGAATTGGACCTCTGTCTGCAAGGCCGCGGACGCTCATGCCGTGGACCTGTCATTAACAAGGGATCAGGTTGCCTCCCTTCAAAGCGACTTGACTCAATGCAAGAGAACATCCCAGGAATCATTCAGCTGGCCAAAGCTCAAGCCTTGGGTTCGAAAGGCCGTCACAGCTGATACAAGGCATTGTGCTTGGATCTTGAAGCAAACTAATCAGGGGCTCAGGTATCTGTATCAGCGCGGTTTCAGGTGCAATCTGAGCGATTTGTGAGCTACTAGTAAGGGGAAAAAGGGACTGAAGATGACTGAAGAATTTGATCTGCAATTTGCATCTGAAGAGAACGTGGCAACACGTGGCAACTGCTGTCCAAATACAGAACCTGTGGAACAGAGTCTCCTGCAGGTTTCCAAAGGCGAAAAGCCGTGGAGGCAGTTCTAGTTAAGGCCGGCACAGGCCAACTGGTACGAATTCTGCCAGATGTTCCCGTGGAAAGCCTAAGAGCCTGAGCAGTAAGTGATCCTTTGCCATGAACTAAGGACTTGGGAATTGTGTTTCAGCGCGGCGCTGTTATGACTCACATTTTGTGATTTCTTTACGCGCAGACAGCACGAGCAAAACAAAGCAGGTCCAAAAAGAGGAGCACGGCCAGACACAGCATGAAACCTGCCAGACCCTGCCAGGACATTCACCTCCTTTGTTCATCAAATAGTGCAGCGACATGCAACATCTACTATGACATATTAAATTAACAGGAGGGGAAAAATAATAAGAACTGTAGAGAACAGTAACAAAGCACGAGTGCAAAAAAGGGACACTCACGCCAGTCCAGTCTCTGGGATCCCATGCTCCAAGCAATTCTGAAGGATTTGGATTATCAAAGCTCCTTCTGCCCAGCCCTTGCACAGCTGCGATATGCAGCAATTTTGGGGTATCAAAAGGATTCAAACGGGACTAGGGATCAAGGGAATCGGCCAGGAAATGAAGAGAGTCCATCTGCTCATGCAAGCAATACGAAGCAAGAATGCATTTCTTTCCCACAATCCTGGAAAGGGCAATAAAATGCAACGAAGCAATGTCAGCTACAGGCTATATGTGGTGTCACTAGGAGTGAACTTGCTCAAACACTGAAGCTCGACAGCACAAGCACATGCAGTGAGTCGCGAACGATCGTACACGTCATCAGTCACAGATCGTCCAGTCACTTCCCGCCTCTTCAGAACAAAGCCCCTGGATGAAGAAGCCACAAACTTGGAACCTGAATCGACTGCATCGAGTTCATCTATTGTCTTGCAATGCCTTGCATATTCTTACGCTATAGAAGATATAGAAGCTCCAACTCAGCCGGGGCAATGAAAGTCTTTAAGGGTGTACCCAATGATAATTGCATTTGGAAGACTGGAAACACACCATGGCACTGAGGTTGATTTTACTCTCTAGTGAAGCGGCTACACATGCATGGCTCATAGCGCTACATTTGGCACGGCATAGTACAGTTCCTCGACATTTCTCACTTGGCATTCGCGCGTGCCATGGAGCTGCTGTCTTGGAAGCTGTTGAAGAAACGAGGCTAAGCCAGCACTCAAGGCTACATGCGCCTGGACTGGACCAAGTCAGGGACAGAACAGAATCTTAGTATTGAAGATATTTGAAGCTGGTGTTCAAATATCAAGAGCGATTGAATGATTGGAAAGATATGGAAAGATGATAGACATTCATAAGCATTCCAAACTCTACGCAGAAATGAGACAGCTGGGCTCCTCCCTGATTTGCTGCACTATACTGTTTACATCTGTGCATTGAGATCTTGGAAAAGAAAGCTGGAACAATCACACCTAAGCAAAAAAGTCACAAAAGACCAGTCAGCTTGCTGGCCAAGCGTGAATGTATGCAGGTATTGCAGTTGTCTACTCAAAGAGGAGATGCTGCCCCAACCAGAATAGACTTGAAATGACAGCAAAGGCAAGAAAATCATATCAAGTTGTACTTCCAATCATTCCGTCCTACCTTTTCTTCATGTTTCATCCTTTTCCTTTGGTAATTCGTTTCTGTTTCCGACCAACAGCTACGGCCTCTGTACCGACAGTAGGTGCCGGTGCCTGGCCAGTTTCGAAAAGACCAAAGGGCTCAGTTTGGACTCTGAGGATCTCTGAGGACTCTGAAAGAAATTGTGTGTTTCATCAGTTTCTTGGAGCAGTATGGAATACTCGAATTGTTGAGACGCAGCAGATCACATGTTGCCACATGTTGTCAGGTGTTGCTATACAAGCGCTGTCTTGTGAGATTTGCAGGAGCTCCGTTGCTCAAAAGTTTGTGGATGTGCTAAAGAGCAAAGTTGCTCTGAGACTGTACATTGATTCCAGACAGCCTTTCTGAACTTTCAAATTAGATAAGGTAGTGGGAGAGAGAGAGAGTGAGTGAGTGAGTGAGGGAGTGAGTGAGCGGGGGAGTGAGTGAGCGGGGGAGAGGAGAGCAGGCAGAGGTATGCATATATAATATATAATCATGTAATATGTTAAATATAATATATATATATATTATATTATATATATATATATATTATATTATATATATTACATATTATATATTATATATTATATATTATATATTATATATTATATATTATGTATTATGTATTATATATCATATATCATATATCATATATCATATATCATATATCATATATCATATATCATATATCATATATCATATATCATATATTATATATTATATATTATATATTATATATTATATATTATATATTATATATNTCATATATCATATATCATATATCATATATCATATATCATATATCATATATTATATATTATATATTATATATTATATATTATATATTATATATTATATATCATATATATATCATATATATATCATAGATATATCATATATATATATATATTATATATATCATAGATATATATATATATATATACATAATATATTATACATACTTTTGTTATAGTTTATAGCCTCAAATATCAATATGAAGTTGTCAATGTCACAGCGTCTTTCTGTTCTGCCTTGGCAGTCCAAGTGCTGGTCCTCCGGGCAGACGGTGCCTGGACTCATTCCCCCTTTCCAGTTGGACATTGACCGAGGCAGAAGTGAACAACCCAAGTCCATCCAAGTCCCAAAGCAAACCTGTGCACGTATCGAAACCACTTTCATTTCGCTGAATCATGACATATATCATGACTATCTAGTATTATTACGAACCTGAAACATCCTGAAGAAAAACCCATTTTTGGGTGGTTCCCAATAGAAAAAAAAATAGGAATCACCCAGCTGACGTCAAAGACTGGTCACGGGGGCCGCTAGGGCTGCTAGGACAGCTAGGACCGCTAGGGCTCACCCGAAGACTTACCCTGAAAAAGGTGAAAAGTCACGACTTCGCCGCAACTCCATACAACTCCTACATGAATTGGGACAGGACAATCTGCGCAACTCCAGAAAAGGATTGCAGGACTATCTAAACTGGGCAGAGGCAATTCAACACACAACAAAAGCGCTAAACTGGTGCCTGCCGTTGCTTCTCCGCCACATACTGCACCAATGCCAGAGCCAAGAGTGTGTCCAAACCATTCGGAGCAGAATCTGCATAGGAACGAAGATGAATGCAGGTGCCAAGGACTGATGAAACGGGGCCAGGTACAAACAACAATCCCCCATTTCAACTCCAGCACAAGTTCCCAAGAGAAAAGGCAAATCTTGCAGGGACCACACTCATGCAAGGCAATCCTCAAGATCTCTTTCCAAGCGCCAATTTTCAATAATCAACCTTTGGGATGGTTTTAGTTCTGCCCCAGCAGTCTTCGCAACCGAACTCTGCAGCCCAGAGCCTTCTGGGATCACCAGCAGTAGTTGCCGCAATGGCTCAGCAAAGCCATGCCTTTGCCAAGAGTGTCAGGATGTGTCAGACAAGCGGCGACCACCTACAGATTTGCAATGATTTGCACCTAAATTCTAGACCTTTCAAAATCCTGTCCTGGATCATCCTGACTCATCCTGGATCTGTCGGAGTCTCTCTGGTACTTTCTGGGTTTTTCTTACAATTTCTGTTTCTAGAGGATCTCCTTCAAGCTATTTTGCTAGCAGACTACAGTGGCGCTGGACCTGTTCCAGGAGTGGATTCACAGATCCTGATACTTGTAGCAAACACGTGTCCCTACATCACACTGTGCTTGGCACGTACGTACATACCCCAACTGTCTGCTGTATCCAAGCTGCAACTCTCCTGTCTTGGCTAATTTTCGCCTAAAGCGGAGCTGACCCTCCTCGCAGGTCCGAGCCAAGCTCAGCATGAAAGAGATTCCAATCGAACTTCAAAGACCAACATCTCAATGCCCTAAGAATTTCGAGATAAGATCCTCGAAATGACGGACATCTGTGAGACTTTGACACCTCTGGCCTCTATCTGTACATTCTGAAGCTGAAGAAGAAGAAGAAGAAGAAGAAGAAGAAGAAGCTTCAAGGAGAAAAGCGGGAAAATCTCCAGGCATCCTCTCCTTTGCCATGGAGCTGCTATCCACAAAGTCCCACAAGCTCGGGAGCTCCCCATCTACCTTGACAGCGCTGCTGCTATTGCGTTTCTCCCTGGTCCTCTGGTCATCGAATGAAGACCGTAATATACCGTACTTAGAAACTAGAAGGGGTTGACTGATTAAACTTAACATCTCATATCCTTTCAACTAACTGGATTTCTCTCTACTGCCTTGTCCAGAAGCAGGCAGTCGAATGTACATCATGCAGTAGTAGACCATTGGACCCCGATGCCATCAAGCAAATCCGATAGAGGCCGTGTGGTAACAGCATGGGGCTCTTTGGCACCTCCGTCTCAGCGTCCTCCTCGAGGCTCTCCACTAAGGCCTGCAATACACACAATCAAACACATTGCAGACAGGTTGGCCAAAGGCAATAAATTGCATTGCAAGAGTCTACTACAGATTTCTTTCTTGGTCTGGCGTGGCTACCTCACAAGGCTCTAAGCTCATGCCGGGATGTGGATAGGTTGAGCTGGATCACAGGCTGACTGCTTGCAACGCTCCTATGAAGGCTCTAAGATTAAGATGGAATATGTGTGTTTGATGGAGAGAGCAGAGTAAGGGGGGATTGGGTACAAGTCAGCCCTGAACCTCAGCCATGTTTTCTTGCAGCAACGGAGGCTAATGGATGCATGAAGATGCATGAAGTTTTTTGTTGAAGTCCGTCCTTGATCTGAGTTATCAGTTATCAGTCGTCTCCGCAAATCACTCCTCCAAACAACGTCTAGTCGCAGGGCAAACCGCTACAGAGAGAGAGAGAGAGAGAGAGAGCTGCCAACAAGTTGGCTTCATACAATGGCAAGACCTTCCCAAGACTTGGTCACGTAGAAAGAGTGGAAGTTGCAAGGGTTCAAAACAGTCAAAGCCTGTAGGTCTCTACCTTTGGGTTTGCTTGTAGCGACCCGCCAATTTTAGAACAGGGTGCAACAATGTTAGAAATATGAGGGAAAACACGAATTATGGAACAAACAAGGGCCGCAACTAGAATTATCAGTAATTATCAAAGCCTGTGCAGAACACTGAACCATTGTGAGGGATCGGTGCTCTTCAGCTTCTTCCTATACCCGCCCCGCTCCCAACAGCCCCCGGAGCCGACCGTTCCGTCGAGCACTCCCAAAGATTTGTTGATCAAAGGAGCATCCAAAGATCCGTGCAGCCTCTCACGAAGCTGAAATCCAAGGTCAACAGGCTGACTTTGCAAGACCGACTTGTTCACGCACTCATTCACTTTGTTGAGGACTTTCTCCATGATTCCCATGACTGCAAACAGAAGGACAGAAGTATGCATTGTGCTTCATTTGCGTAGGCCAATTACTGCATTTCAGTTGTGAACTCATGTTTTGCCCTTTCTGCTAAGGGAATCAATCGTAAGGCCATTCAGACTGCAATGGCCAGGGCCTGGAGTCTTGAGATAAGTTGACTGTCCGTTTGTTGGTCGAGCATGGTCGAGCCACATACAACCCTTAGCACTTGGCAAGCCTATTTGAGCGACTAACTCGCATGGTAGAAAAGAAAAAACATGAGATACCATGCAAAATCCAAAATCAATCTTGCGATGTTACAAGTGATGAACGGTAACAACAACTACACACCTGACAAGGGCTTGCAAAGTTTGAGAGTGCTACAAGTAGCAAGTGAAAAGGACACATGGATTGCACATGGGCAACTGCAGTCTAAATTCGAACTTGCGAATCAAGAGGTGGAGATGTCAGATGTCACGACCTGACAGTTCCCATGTTCGCAGCGCCTAAGCAACGCTGTGAGGCGCCGCTGCAGCAGCATGATCTGACCCAAGCTGCTGAGCACCGAGGCCAAGGGGCCCACCTGTCAAAAAGCGAAAGTGATGGAAAGCCTCTTCCAACATTTTCCAATATCTTCAATATATCTTCCAATTCCCAGATTTTGGTAAAAAAAAAATGTCATTGTCATTCACTGGCATTCTGGAACAAATCTGAGAACAAGAGTCAAGAATATCTCAGCGTCATATTATGTACAGTGACACTTACGCCCTACGGGCCGCCTTACGCAGTCCGTCGAAAGACATTTTCAACGCACAGGGCAGCCACAACGGAGGCAAACAAATGCAAAAACACAAATGCACATTTCACAAAAGGCGGACACGTTGCGGACACTTGCTGCAAACACTTTGATTTGATATATTTCAAAAGAGATTTGGGAAAAACGACTGTCAGGATTCAACCCTGGACATCTTCGTAACTACATCCTGTGACACCACACCTGGCTTGCCAATGAGGCAGCACAAGCGCGGAGCGCCTGTAGAGACAAGCATGCAAAAGGCTATCAGCTCGAATAAGCTCGAAAAAGCTCGACTAAGCTCGAATACTTTATACAGCACTTTACACTGACTTAGAGAAAAAAGAAGCTTATGCTGGCTGTGGCATATCAGCGAGAGAATGGCGATCAAGTTTAGAATCAGACATGGTTGTTTGCAATAATCTGCCTGAAAAACAAGCCAACCAACTCAGTAAGTCCAACTGAAAACTCCCCACCTCACTGCTGCGGGCACGAGAGGCCTGGACCACCACGGGGTTGGGGTGTGATCCATGAACAACTCAAAACTTTTGGACCTTCGCTCAGTTCTAAGTTCTAAATTCTACTCGCTCTCCGAGCCACTGGCCTCCCAGCTGTATGAAAACGCTCTCCTGTTAATCTTCTTAGTCCATTCGTTTTTCTTGATCGGACCCAATGTGATGCAACTAGAAAACAGGAAAATCTGCGGCGAAAAGATATCTGCTGTACATGCATACACGATATCTCATATGTATACATGATATATTTACAGTGACCGTAATATGTCACAAATATGTCATCTATGATGTTGTACATGTAATATGTATGTCTGCCATTGTCTGCCTATATTGCCGTTAGGAGCAGTTGCAGATTTGGCAGCAGGACTATAGTTGCCTTGAGCACTGCTCGTGAATGCTCTGGATCACCCAGCAAGGCCGTACAGCCCTGCAAAACCTGCCGTCGAAGCTGCAACGGGTATACATTGACATTGTGGAACATTGTGGAACCTTGTGCAACATAGCGACATAGTGCAACATTGCGCAACAAGAAAATGCTGAGATTTGGGAAAACCAAACCCTTCAGATACTCGACACATCTTCACAAGTCGTCTCATTACCATTCATTACCTGTCCGAGTTGAATGGCAGAAACTTTGGAGATCTCTGACCAGATCTCTCTCAAACAACCAAGTGTCACGGTGACACTGTCTTGGACAATGATGATCAATGATGCACAGGCTTTTGATCCATCACAGGAGGCAGTTCCAAAGTAACACTGTACAATGTCCGGCATCATTGCGCCTTGCGCACTCTCCCAGCAGCTTTCAACGCGAGCCTTGGCTGGCCAAGTCAAGATGAGACAAGAGCACAAAGGAGGAACTCAGGGCATAAAAGCACCAATGCAATGCTTGTGGTGTTGCTCCTCGCTCTCTCAGATCTCTCAAAAGATTACCAAAAAAAATAACCTTTCGATTCGATGTCGATGTCAGAATCTTCTTTGGGTCCAGATGGGTCCAGCAAAAGCCTGTGGCTCCAACAACTTCGACATAGCAGCAATACCAGGAGAGGCGACTGCCTCCTCAGGTGCCAGAGCAGTTGTGGGCGAAAGAGAAGTTGTTCAGCGTGTCACCGTGTGTCACCATGTGTCACCGTGTGTCATGTCTTGAAGGTCAATGCGTGTGTCACCGTGTGTCATGTCCTGCTGCTCTTGCATACATTGTCTGCGTGTCAAGTATTGTGATCGTCCCATAGGCTAATGAACTATGCAAGGCTATATGTGATCTTCATAGAGAATGGCGTCGCAGAACGACAACTGACCAGCCTATTAGTTTCAAAATGGCTTGGATATGCTTACCATGCTTACCTTATCATTTTGTACAACGACATGTAATGTGGATTAATAATTGATATGGATTAATATGGTACATGGACATAGACAGCCAGTGTTTTGGTGATGGTTTCTTACTTGCACCCTATGCCTGAGACATTAAAAACTAGACGACGGATGGCCCGAGAGCGAAGAGAAGTATAGTGAGATATGTAACTGTGAAGATCGTATAACATGAAACATAGAAAGTCAGGAACATANACTAGACGACGGATGGCCCGAGAGCGAAGAGAAGTATAGTGAGATATGTAACTGTGAAGATCGTATAACATGAAACATAGAAAGTCAGGAACATATGAAAATGTTTCAAAGAAAGAAGATGCGAATGTATAAGATGCAAATGGAAAGAGATTGATGAGTATGTGAAGATGTGAGGTTGTGAAGATGATGTGAAGATGTG
>BGPT01001247.1:117188-154887 GCA_003297045.1 Symbiodinium sp. clade C Y103 | reverse complement strand
CTCCTGTGCAGCTACGCTGGCAGATTCCCGATCTGACTCAGCATCCTGTTCTCTCAGGATACCGTACAGACTGAATCTATCCCGCGCCAGCGCGTTCGTGCAGGTCGTGCGTTCTCTAGTAGTAGATGAGTTCTCTACACTAGCCCTACAGGCGGGGAAACTCCACCGGAGGCCGCGCCCATAGGGAGGGAGGGAAGGGAAAAGAAAGAATGTTGATGAAGCCAGTNTTTGGCTCATCCTTGAGCCAAAACGTATTCATCAACTTGCATGCTCATCCTAATGATAATGCACACCCAGAGCCTGCCAAACACTATGCATACATATATCTGTTTGGGGAAAAATCCCTATTCTCAAATAAATCCAGATCCAAAATTGTTTCTTAAGGTTCATGTTTTTTTTTTGGGGGGGGATGGTTAAATCATGTTAAATCATGTGAATCCTATATTTGTTCAATAATTGTCATGCTTTAAATGGAGCAGATTCACCTGCCACTTGTGCCACGCATTTTCTGAGACTGGTCCTTGTACACCATGGCCAGGTACTGCATCACCTCGAGGTGTCGAAAGATCGGGAGGAAACTAACATAGCTATTGAAAATGGCCATTGAAATAGTGGATTTTCCCATGAAAAATGGGGATTTTCCATAGTTATGTTAGTTTACCAGAGGGTATTCATCTGTGGTAGATTTATAGATGAATTTACCAACGTTTGTGAATTAAAAGTGATGGTATTCAAATATGTGTTCAAATATATAGATCATTTAAAAGTTTCATCTGTAAAAAGATACTGTAGTGTTGCCAACAACGAATGGCGGCTGTCCAATGTCGGGCTAGATTGCCCGGCAAACCACAGTTGTACTTGTGGCTGCACATGGAAATTCTGTGATTCTTTGTGTGACTTTTGCACACCGATGACAGAAACTTACACTTTGGTAGCAAACCCGATGCAGAGAACGTCCCAATACGATGTGCCAACAAAGCAGCAGCGATATAATTGGGGCAGTAGTCAGGGGAGGAACCCCCAACTGTTGGGAGTCAACACAGATTGTCGCGGATTAAAAGATCGTTTGAGCATCCAGCAAGACATCTGAACTAACTGCGCAGCATCAAACACCCACTGGTTTATATTTAATCTCTGGGTTTTTCCAACTTGTTGGAAATGGATCATGATAATATTGGAGAAGCTATGAAAAGGACCAGTAGAACCAGTTCGCAAAAAAAAAAGAGGTGCTCCGAGGCGCCAAATTCTCGTGGTCGAGCTGGTCGTGACTTCGCACTAAATCCTTGGCCCCATAGGGATGCAACCAACGAACAGTTGGGAGTAAACATTGGAATAACATCACTCGGTAAGTCAGTTGGATCAGTTGGTTTACAAATTCTAGAATTTACAACTTGGGTGTTCTTTTTTATGATGGATATACCATGACACGTCCAGGATATATCTACAGATATCTACAGTGGGCTGGCTCAACCAACTATTGCAAGGGATCCAAGCCCAATGAATTCCAGTAAGCAGAATGAGATCACTGCAGGATACACCGACTGGTACGTGGTTGGTGAACAAATGAGTTGTTTTCAGCTATATGAGGACATAAATATCAATCGCTCAAAATCAAATTTGTTTGTTTTCCAATATGTTCCAAGCGAGCAACATTTACTAATTAGCTGATGAATTCTCTAGAGTCCCTCCCTTTCTTGGTTATAGTATTGGCAAGTGATACATGGGTCATATTCATATGAACCATGAATCGAACCTTGCATTCTTGCACTCAAAAATCATTCACAGCACATCACACCCGGTTCCTACATCGCTCAGTGGCAATGGTGCGAACCATCACCGGAACCAGCCATTTGTCGTCACTTCGCCTGCAATCCGCTGTGCCAAGTGAGTGGTTGGCTGAGGCGTCCCGTTAAGGTTCCCTGCTCACCGCTTTCAGTTCATCAGCACCATGCACAAGTTGGATTTAGGATCACATACATCGAACATATGAAGGGACTTTTAACGCCATTTCAGGAATCTAGCCCATCCATAGATAATGATCAGTTAAAAAACCCTTGAACATAAATAAGGGTTCATGTAATCAAAAAGTCACTAAACAAAGAGAACCAGATGGATCCGCCACCACCAGGCCATTCCCAAAGCATTTCCTAACGCTGCGGGCGTGGCGCATGATCCACGTGAGGAGCTGCTTGGCGAAGGTGGTCTTGCCACCTGCAGGGTCGCCCTTCACCAGCAACCTCGGTACCGCGGGTCTTCCCCCCTGGGCCCGCTGGAAGGATTGGAAGGTCAGGTGGAAAAATTCGACAGGTGAGCCCTTAGGCTTAGCCCTTTGAAGCCATCAAGGCTACGCGAAGTCTACCCGAAGCCTACGCGGACTGCAGAGGTAGCCTACGTGGAGGACCCCAGCAGTTAAAATAAAGAAACGCAGCCCAGGTGAACCCCCAAGAGGACCCCAGAGCATTTTGCAGCAGGTGCTCCTTTCTCAGGCTTTCGAGGTAAGTTGGTTGCAATGTTTCTGTGCGAAGATGGTGATTTATGGGAGATATACTGATATACGGCATATCTATGGTTGGATGGGTTTATAATGTAAGCCAACTTTCAACTGGGAGGGGCCTATTCTGTAGCCCACTGGATCCCTGGAGGAGAAGCCATGGCCATGGCATGCCATGGCCAATCTCAGATTCGCGGAGCTGTCATGACTTTGCTGAGCTGGTAAGTATGTACTGTATAGATCCCGTTATATCATTGTGATATAGTTCAATTCCCCTCTATATTAATTTGTGGCATTCAATCATTCAGTTCTACTAAATCTTCACCACTTGGTTTAGTCATGTTTTTGCTGCTGAACAGCCAAATCTGTGATGGTAGCCGTGGTCCAAGTACCCATCCCTGGAATGGGGTCCTGGCTCCGCTACAAGGTGAGGTACAGTTGTAAGTTGGTTTACAAACACCCTTAAATATATATCCTCTGCTTCTTAAACATAGCCATGGAACATCATAGCCATGGAACATCACCATTTTGAATAAGTAAATATAGTAAACATAGGTAAATCATCTATTAATGGTCCATGTTCATCCATTTTCCATAGATATGTTAAATAACCAGAGGGTAGTCAATTATATCCCCTTGTAAATCCTGGTTACTGCTTATTAACCAACTTTGCTATGCTAAACGAGGGGGCATCGTTGTGTATGTTCCCGGCCCACTGCTCTTCAGCCTGTTTTTGGTCCCTGAAACTGGCGGGTTTGGAGCTGATCACGTCGCCGATCCTTCACGATGAAGACTTTACTCACGGACTTCCCCGCCTGCCGAGTCGAACGGAGAGTTAATTAGCTAAACAGCAAAAATGGGGATACCCTTCGGTCAAACATGGAAATATAGGGAAATCCCATGAAATTCCCAACTATCTTTAATGGGCATTGAAATAGGAACATCATCTACATGGAAGTATTCGAGTATAGATGAGTAGCAACACATTTGGTATCCAAGGCAAGCTTCAAAAGGTATTTGACCAGCAACAGTTTGTCGCATTTGGCCAGCTCCCAAAAGGGCTGAAACAACAAAATTGACAAAATAGCTGGGAAATCAGCAGACCCAACGGTACTGCACAACTCTATGATTGGTGCATGTATCCAATTGAACAGTGGGGAAAAGAACATGAAACACCTGTACAGCAAATTCATTTGTGTTAGGCAATAGTACATACAGAAACATGCCCAAAAACATACAAAGAGGACCAACACAAAGGACACACAGTGACATACGGAAGACACCGCATTCACATCATTCACCACTTATATCCATTTATGTAATGAAGAAAGGGGGCTAGAGAATTCTGAAGGTGAATCAAATGGTAAAAATATGTAAACATTCCCCAGATCTGTGCAGGGGAACCTGCGGGTCGCCATGGTGAAGCCGCCAAAAAAAACGGCGGTTGAGATGGGTTGATCCTGGAACTTAGGAGCTTCAAATACAGATCTGACAGGAATCCCACCCACGTCCCTATGACTAGTAACCCCACCTTTCACGTCTGAAGTTGCACAAAGAACACATCCACCGCATTCCACCATGGTTTCTGAGGGTATAGGACGTAGCATCATTAGGGAGATAGAATGAGATATGGTGGTTTCCTAAAATGGGGATACCCAAAAATGGATGGTTTATAATGGAAAATCCTATTAAAATGGGATGATTTGGGGGTACCCCCATTTCAGGAAACCTCCATATAATCCCATTTCATCCCGCTTAAGTACCGGTATCAACCCATGGGTTTACCCGTTTGAGGGTCGATGGTTGGTTTACAGAAACCTGCTACTTGGGGCTGCGGTTGGGCGTAAATTACTGGATATCACCACCGCGATAATTTACCCTCTGGTATACTAACATAGCGATTGAAAATTGCCATTAATAGTAGATTTTTCCATTAAAAATGGTGATTTCCCATATGTTAGTTTACCAGAGGGTAAATACTATAACCCCTATGACTATAGTTGGATATAACTCGCACTTGACCCCAAGGACAGCCATGAACCCTCTTCGGGGTTGAAGGATCAAGCACTGAGGAGAGGTGTCACGTGGCGCCTCCTTCACAGTCTTGGTGTACTGGAAATCCTGGGACCAGGTATCGCCCATGTGGAATGATGTCAAAAGGGAAAAACTGCACCAATTTTCATGAATTATCTATGCCTATGTCTATTTAGCTGTTACATAGATCTTACTAGGTCCTAGCTATTTCATGTTCGATTTTTCTTGCAGCAACCACCTAGTCCGCAAGCGACACCAGCCACCAACCCCCAGGACCGCGAAACCGCTTTGGTCATCGGCTCACTCTGCAATCCCTGTGATCCACATAGGAATATAATTACGTATCAACTCAAATATGCCAACATTTATACATGATTGTAAACATGTAGAAGTGTATGTCAGTGTATGTCCACATATAATATCATATAATCACATCATATACGAACTTCTACATACCAGCTTTATTCAAAAGAGCTACTGTAAACCAAAAAACGTGCTTCGACAAAGAATCAGCTTTTTATCACCCAAGCGTCATAGGTGACCTGACCGTGTTCGTCCTCGCGGTTCACACGATGAATCATTCCCTGCTGAACCTCCTCATCTAAAACGGTCCAAGCGGGCATACCTTGCCTCAGAGGAATGATCCTGGGGTGGGTGAGGTGTCAGGATTTATGGAAATTTATGGGGTTTCAACCATGGATTTCAGCAAGTGAACCAGGGAAAGTGATGACATAACTAAGGAACATGGTGACTTAACTGTGCTTCATGAGCCGATTTACGGGGATTCAACCATGAAACATGGGGGAGTTAGCCAAGAATGATGAATCATGGATTTATATGATGATGGTTCTCAATGAATCGTGTTTAATTAAGGGAATTTTCACCCGGAACCAGAATACTTTTACCGCCATCCAGTTCTAGGATTGTACAGTAAATGACTAGCAACTGGGTTATGATATGGCATGATCCTTTGTGTTGTCGGCACAATATATCAAAAGGGGTACCGCAGGGATGTTACAGCTACACATACCATTTTATTCGGCCCACTTGCCAGCCTTTACTTTACCTAGATAACTTCCAGGATCATCCGAGTATTATCCATGGTGTTGTAGAATGTTGTAAGCTGCGAATGAAATTACGTCCAACCATCAAAAGGGCAATGTCGAAAGGAATCCATCACAGTCTATAGGTAGAGGTGGCAAGAGGTAGCAAACCTCAACAAAGGTGGCTAGTGGATGGTGAGTCTGGACAGGGATGGTTTCCACACCAATCATCCCATCCCAACGCAGCACCCAAGTCACCAGAGTTCCTTCGCGAAATCCTTGGGGGATGGTGGAAACCACCATCCCACCAACAAGCTTTGATCCCAATGGGAATCACCCTCCCAATCAATGGCAAGTCAACAAAAATAACCTGCGACTGAGTGAAGCATTGAGAGCGTTCGTGTGCTTGTGTGTACAATACACATCTGTATCTGTATTATCAATACATATATATGCCTGACGCCCAACAACGTGGAAAATTATACACATACAAGTACATGTCATGTCCTGTATACATACCCATGTGCGTAATTACACATATATTTATATATGCATACATATTTTGGATAATATCTATATGTATATATATATATATATTCATGTAATTATATATATATATAATATCTTTGGAAATTTCCCATGCTGACACATGCCCCCCATCTCGCCGCATGCAGTGTGCCCAGCGTCTGCAATGACTTCCCGGTAGGCGTCTGTGTCGCCCACCTGACGGATGATGCGAAGGCCAAGGCACCCTGGGACTGGGGACCGTAGTTGAACAGCCCAAGAAGTTTAGGCCAGAAATGTATGGAGGATAGGTTCTAGATTCAACATTGACAGAAACCGTTATAGAAATGTGTAGGTTCGGTGTGAGTCTAGATAGAACGGCTGATCGTTGGGTTTAACAAAATTATTCTAAAATCCTATCACACATATCAAATATTTTTTCATTTGAAGCTTATCGGCCCAATTATGGTGATCATCATCATCATCATCATCATCATCATCATCATCATCTCAGCTATTGCAGGAAGTGAACGAAGCCACTTTTTGCAGGAACAACTTTGCAAACCGTAGCTGGGTAGTAACCCTGATCCCTCCAGGATCTCTACCAAGTATGCGGGGTAGGTGCCTCGATCTTCACTACCTGATCACCAAGAACTAAATAGTCAGGGTTCGTTGGCCGACACTATGGTGTGATTTAAACAATACAATTATATATATATATATATCTATATCTACATCTGTATCTATATCTATATCTATCTATCTATCTATCTCTCTCTCTCTCTCTCTCGGTCTGGCAATCCTAGTCATTACACACATATACATATTTAATCATATTTATATATATATATATACACAATTTATAGAGATAGATATAGACAAGATCTTCCCATATGCCACACCTGGTGTAAATGAGACCAAGGCTGAACCAACCAGTGGGCACCTCGTGGTGATTGTGCCCCGTCTCCAGCTGAAGGTTCACACATTGCTGCATAATGTCCACCTGCTGAGGTTATGGAGGGAGCTCCTAGGAAGCCTCCCATGGGGGTCATCTTTTCTTGTCTAAAGTGGTGACTATGCCAGACATGTTGATGTGTTTTGCATATTAACAACAAATGTATGTATTATATGTGCCGTATATACTGTATATAATATACATATATACAAATATATGTATGTGTGTGTGTGTTGCTGTAAGCATGAAATCCTACAGTAGCCACTTGGCCACATTGAATTAATGATTTGTTCACTGGAAAGGTACCACACTGAAGAGATTAATGCTCCCTCCCCCCACGTGGCAAATTGTGAAAATAACCGTTTTGAATCCCACAAAATGGGATTATCCCAATTATATAACCATAGCGGAACTTGTGGGTTTTGAATGGTGTTTTAAGTATACTATCCCTAACATGTACCATTCACCAAGTTGGATTGATCATTCACCTTTCCTTCACCCACGAACTCATCTGAATTCTTTTTTCTGCCCCAACCAAGGGCAACAGCAGCATCGCAGCATATCACCTGACGTTGAAGCATGGGAACTGAGGCCGGTTAGTTGAGATGAGGGAACATCTAAAGGAAGAACATGAGAACAAAACACTCCACATACATATATCATATACTGTCCAAACACTATACATGCCCACCCCAGCATCCACACTAAAGAAAGCAATGCGTTTTCCGAACAAATCTCAAGGGGTTAGTGTGAACATTCCCTTCAACGAATTCTCAGGATCTTTTTGTTTTTTTCTCCTCGCCACTTGGGCTTCGAACATGTTGCTGCAGTCAGCTAGGGTAGCATCTTGGAATAGGATGAAACACATAATTAATGTGGCAATCCCAACAATAAACCATCCCCAAAGTCACCTTAAATGGGCTGTATAAACCGTTCTGACAGGTTTATTGCATTGGGTTCACCACATTACACATAACACAACACGCGAAACGACCAATTCTTCAGTGCGTCTGCAGGTGCTTTTGTTTTCGCCTTGACCGAGGATGTTTTGGAAGTCTGGAAGGTTTGGCATTGGAAGTTCATGCCGTCCGCTCCGTGTGATCTCAGACTATGTGGGACAAATCGCTGTACAAGGACTGCATCCCCACAAATTCATCTGAAACACAACTTTAAGCTGGTCCTTCAAAATTGTTCAAATGTCCATTGGGCATCCCACTAGCTGTGGCATGCCGACTCGCCGACGGTATGGCCCCAAGACCCGACCACAAACGGTTGTGGTTTGGAGAAATGTGAGCCCAGGTCGAATTGGAAAAAAAATGCATGGATGCGTCGCAAATTGGAGGACAAATGTCAAAGTGCAACAGAGTTTGTAATGAATTTGTGCTGTCTCTTCTTCTTCTTCTTCTTCTTCTTCTTCTTCAAAATCGCCGATGTTTTTCGGCTAAGAAGTTCCTGGAAATCTCATTAAATCCCGCAGCCTTGGGGTCCCCCAAATTTCAACGCACCCTTGCCCTCTTATGGGGCTGTCGGATCCGAGTCATCCTCAGTTCCGGTCGCCCTTGCTCAACTGCATCAGGATGTCCAGGATGTAGATGAAGATGTTGACCTCAGACCCATTCCACATCGGGGGTTTTAAGCACCATCCCAGCTGCGAAATAGCAGAAAAAAACAATAACATATCCTCATGTGCCATATCGTATCAATCATATTCAGGGGGCAATGTTTGCTTATGATATTGCCATGCTGGGAATTTGAAGGAACATTCAAATCCACTGACAGCATGAACCATCACACACTGATTTCTCAAATTGCCTACTGTATCGGACCTAGGCTCTCCCTCCCTCTCCCTCCCCATGTGAGCTTGTCAAAGGATCATCAAATGCGATAATATCTGGTTTTGATCTTCCAGTCCATGTTTCCATGGCTTTCCAAAAAAAAGGGTGTAGAAACAAAGAATAGTGTTTGCCCAAAAGGTCTATGTTGATGAAATATTGCTGCTCTATTTGCAGTCCCCGTGCTATGTCTACTGATCCATTGCTCTAGTCGAACACCATTCACCCCAGGACAAAACAAAAAAAGAAATCTACCACAGTCCACAAGATATTCTAAGCGTGGAATATTACGATCGGGGAAAGGCTTGATACCCCATCCATGGTGCTGTCAGGTCTGTGGATTGATTTGGTATTGTTTAGCATAGATTACGGTACTCCTGGATGCTGGTCAGAAAATACTAGCCAATGAATTGGATGATCTATTTCTGCTTTACTGCCTTCCTGCAAGTTTTTGCATAAAGCAATTGCATTTTTGCCTTGAAACCTCTTTCTGAGTCCTTCTGCTGGGATACAGTATTTTGTTCCACTGTCTAATTTGGAGCCCTATATGTATATATCTATTATAATATATTTATACGCAATCTTGACCCAAATGGGTTCTTATTTTCACCCAGTAGGATTCCCGGGTCCGGCAGCAAACAAGCTTTCACGGAGCACATCTGGACGGGTCTCAACTTGGCTACTGTACCGCAAAGGTATCACGGCTGGACGACCGTATTCCCTTTAAATTCTGGGGTCCCAATGGAACATCTAGCATTTACTTCGATGACTTTCACAGCTATCAACTTCCATTTATAGGGGGTTTTCCAGTGTGTTTCCTAGTTTTTTTTTATTTTCCCATGTAAACCTCTTTCTAGCACCAGGATTCTCCATAATTTGTCCTATATGTGTGCCAAATTTGCCATAATTTACCATTGTTGTTTTCCTCTATGTTCCAATGATGTTCCATGATTTTCCCATTTTCCTTTGATATTTTGCCATTTTTTTTTCCCCTCTATGTTCCAATGAACTTGCCATGTTATGCCATTTCCCTATATTCCCAATGCTTATAGCTACAACATCCCAGGCACAATGTCCATATAGAGCTGCACCGCTCCCTCAATGTAGTCATCCACCTGCAACTCGTGCGCGATACGCCAGGTATCGAAGACCAGGTAGGCGCAGAAGATCCCGGCGCCTAAGAAGGAGACCTGTGGCGGCCCAGTCAAACCGAAGACCCCAGTGAGGCTGTAAACAGATAGGCAAAATGATTGACATTTATATACAAAAAAAATGTCAGGATCTGCCAGGGTATAAATTTCATATACACAACTGTATATATATATATATATACATATTTGAGAGCTACTAGGTACTACCCTATCATACGATATATATATATATATATATATTATATATATATATTATATATATATATTATATATATTATATATATATATATATATATTATATATATATATGTACATGATGATAGATAAGTTTGCAGAATTTGACAGGTATCTGGATATAGTTGGGAAGGATATGATCATAAACACTCGATGCATCATATAGACAACGGTCAAAGATAAGCGAATGCATTTCTGCCTGATGTGTATGTATATATATATATGCATAATTATGCATATATACATTGTTTGTTGATGTTCAGGCAGTTTGATGTACATGTATATATATATATAAATATGTACATAACTACTATATATATATATACATATGCACGGTATGAAGGTGGCTTAAATGCAACGGGGTGATGGCCAAAAATCAATCCAGCCGTGTATCCATCCATGTCAGGCAATTGAAGATCAGCCGAAGATCCATGACTAGAACAACCAACGTGTTTCTGGTCCCATACCATGGTGCTGGCATATTTACCATTATTTGCCCATACAAAAGGAAATCATGGTGAAGGGTTGGCGTTCATCATGCATATACATTCGCTATGTCGAAGCTTTTGTTATGGCACCATCTCTAGCAACTCCCAAGAAAATAGAACAGTCGAATCTTGCTAAAACAGTGATGTCTTACTTTTTTACTATATTTTACTGTATTTTTTGGGGAATTGACGCAGATCCTCCACCAAGCGGCCACCAAGCCCATCACGCCGGTGTGCAACGATGGGAAGATGCAGCTCAGGAGGCCTGGAAGTGGGAGATGACCAACTTCCATCTGGTTGGGTGTATTGGTGTGGTTTTATGTTGAATAAGATACTGGAATAGGAATAGTACTATAACTTATGGCCAAACTACCTACCTAATAACATAATCAACTGTGGTGGTTCACATAATCTTTACTGCTGTCAAAATCACCATGTTCGATGATGAAATCATCTTAAATCCCTGTATTTGTTGGCCGAATGTGACAAAAACACAAAGTCTTCAGAAAAAAATATGGCAGAATCACAAGTTTCAATCGAACAACTATGACTCTGATGACATCATCATCTTGATTACTTTTGATCAGTTTTCTGCGATGAAAACCTCCCAAAACTCCCCAAAAATTCAAGGGACCAAAGCCGAAGAGTGCGAAGCTCATGGGCCAAAGGATGGCACCCAAGAAGGAGAAGTCGCGCTTAGAGCCTCAGAAAAGGGGGGGATTTGGGTCAACAGCGAAGTGGTATGAAGCGGTCTTGGCAGGAAACATATGGGTTTCTTGACTTCTTTTGGGGGAAACTCCGCAATTCAATCCGCTCACAAACTGGGACACCATCTGACCTTGTATGGTTGTTTTGTTCTCCAATGATGTCCCCCTTAAACCACTAAATCATTGAATACTCTCTTATCATGTCCCACTATTCACTAAATGTGAGTAAACCAATTTGCGATTATTATTGTTGGTGAAAAAACCAAAACTCCTAGGAAAGAATTAAATAAACCAGCTATAGTACGTTATACCATAACTCACCATAACTTACATATTACATAGTTGTGGAAAAAAGGAAAACACACAACCCAAAACTAACTAACACATAGTCGATTTTCCATAGGCATGTTCGTCTACAGAGTAACCATGACTCACCATAACTAACATGGTATGCTATACTCATTTGATAGCCATTACAGGGAATCATTAAATGATCTCGTACCATGTCCAATTTTTCACCACAAAACATCTTCCAACCCAACGTTTCCACAGTTGGTTTACTGGTTACTGTAGCCATCACCATAACTCACCAGTTTAAGCCTTCCCAACTCACTCACCTTCCCAACGGCTTAACGGCTTCCCAAGCTGCGGAAGGTGTAGACGGTGAGTCCCGTCACCAGCAGCGCCGTGATCACCGCCGCCTCCGCCAGCAGCGCGCCCAGCCCGGCGGCCGCCACTGTGGCGCTGAGCACGGCGATGTCTAGGGCCTGGCCGAAAGGAGGTGAACACTGGTGGAAGATGAGGAAAACTGGTTGAACAAAGGTTGAAGAAATGATGGGAAACACTTGGACAACTTGGAAAAAGCTCTGGAAAAATGTGGAAGATACCTAGAAAGTAGTTAGAGAAGCTTGGAAAAGTATGAAACAAGTTATCGCCCCGAATCATAGCCAGCACGATATCCGGCAATTAAACCCCAAAAAAATGAATGCTTATGGCCCATGGCTACATCTGGGGCATCCCAACATTTGATTGGTACCGAGCGGCGATGACTGCGGTGAGGAAGCAAAGTCCGTAGAAGTTCAATGGGTAGCTGTTCTTTCCTGGACAGATTTTGTGGCCCACGATGGCGGAGAAATTCTCAGGGCCCTCCTTTTGGAAAATGGAGGTGTGAGAACTTGGCAACTCCAAATTTCGTCCATCTTGAAAACACTTCAAAGCGCATCGAGAATAGAAGAACTGAGGAAACAAACGTATGAAATAAAGAATCCTGATACAGCCCCGTAAACAAGAAACACATTCTTGTGATGCCACTTCAAGATATTATATACAGGATGACTACGAACATTTTGAAAAAACAAGAGCAACACGTATCGTGCTATTAATCACCAACCTGGCTTCCAGACGCCAGTCTCGGTGCTTCAACCGAGTCACCCGTGTAGCAAAGCAACAGAGCCAAGCCCGTGGCAAGAAGAGATCCCCAGTGGAAGCAGGTCGGATAGTTCCTGGTGGCAAAGCTGGCCTGGCCTCTGTGGAAAGCTTCTTTTTGACCCTACAGAAAGGTGTCCCCAAACGATAAGTTACTTTACAACTAGGCTATCAAATGGACCTTGTGGTGAAGAGTAGTCTTCCAGATGGATCCCTCTAGACAAGACTAAACATTGGATTTACGGTATGGTGGATGTATAGTTGGATGGGGTCATAAACCAACCTACATCTGAGGGCCTCTTCATGTTACTGCCGTCAGCTTCTCATAGTTCACTGATTTCCCCATTGTCCTGGCAATTTTGATGATTGGTGGACCCGTCGCTCCCCAAAAAACAATTGCAAAAATAATGGACATCCTCCAATGTTATGGTCCGATCAACAAACCACAAATACATTTTGTGCAGGATTCACTACTCCAAGGATAACATGTAGTACACCGATTGAAAACATCATGGATGTTCCAGTACCAAAATCGCCCACACGTGGACATCAAGGCCAATTTGTCCACTGCTATCTATGAAAACAAAAAAAAAAACAGTGAATAACACCAATATACAGCCATGACATGCATGACAAGTGAATCATATGGTAATACATTAGCACTATGGTTTATATACTGATAATATCTGACATAATGTCTGACAATCTAGCAAATCCATGCAGTCCATGCAAATTCCCCCAAAATATATAGAAAAAAGGATGAAGAAGGTAAACTCCCAACGAAATATAGTGAACATTTACAGTTATCTAACCTATTGGACATCACAAAATAGTGATCACATAATATCACATACCCAAGGCACATGGCCATTGCGACCATTGGATGCTGCAAGGGTCCGCATGCCAAGGCCGCAGCCAGGGCAGTGACGCTCACCTGGCACGCCACGATGCCATAGACCTTCCTAGCAGGCGGCAGCCATGGGGGTGCATAACATAGTAATACGTAGTATATAATATGAACATATATTTTCATCATATCAGTCATAACATGTTACAACATGTGACACACACACACATATATATATATATATATATACACATATCATAACATGTTATAACATGTTTTAACTTATAACGTGTCATAACATACTTTAGCATATCATAACATACGGTAAATGTGTAGGAAGGTCTAATCAACATTAACAGTTCGTGAAGCAATCATACAGGGAAACAGTCAAACCACATATTATTAGGAAGCATATCCAGGTGGTGCTAACAGGGAGCAGTACAACAACATCAACCATCGTGGTGTTAGACATCATAGTGGTAAAATGTGGTAATTTGATATAAAATATATATATATATATTTATAGAGATTAGATCTTTAATTGTTCCGCCCATGGCTTTCTGCTTTCCCTTGATTCCTGCCCATACATACATTTGTTTCTTTGTTTCTGAACTCATTCAGCTGCACCAAATAGATGGACCGTGCCAATTTTTTCTGGGGATTTTCAGGCAAATATGTCCTTTCGATCCCTGTGGTATTCATATGCACACGGATCCCCAAAAAAGTAGGTAGAAAAGCTAAACCATTGCAATGCTATTGCCCCCGGATTAATTTGTTACAAGTTACGACCAACATAGTTTTCTAAATCACTATATCAAAAATTGCACCGCTCTAGAAAACTGGGAATTAGCAAAATCCTGGGTTATATAAGGGTTAACATTTGCCACCTCCAGCTCAGTCAAGGTGGTTTTGACCCTCATCAACTAGTTCGATATACAATAAACAATTCAATAAACCCAGCAGTTGTCTAAGTAAATCAAAAGAGAACTTTAGAACTGTTAAAATTGTTAAACCTCGCCCAGGCTGTCAAAAAACACAGCAAGTTGGGCGTGGTTCAAAAACCCAGCCTCCCCAAAAGAGTTAGCTGCTCACATCTCCCAGGGCCAAGCGTCCGGATGAATCCCAAACGCACCTGCTCCGCTCCGATGCCCTCGAAGTGGCCGAAGGAATTGGACTCGATGTCGCACATGACTGGCCCGGTGATCTTCGCAAAGTGTCGCTGTTA
Source organism: Symbiodinium sp. clade C Y103 (assembly GCA_003297045.1). Classification (NCBI taxonomy): domain Eukaryota; class Dinophyceae; order Suessiales; family Symbiodiniaceae; genus Cladocopium; species Cladocopium sp. clade C. The sequence goes on along the minus strand of BGPT01001247.1, from coordinate 139,951 downwards.
ACAAGGCTGGAGCCAAGATGCAAAAACTCTGCGGAAGAGGGGTAACGATTTGCGCGTCAAGGACCCAGCACTATCGACGAATCAAAAAATGTTTGGAACCCACCAGGTTTTGCTATGCAAACAAACAGCTAAACAATTTCTCAGAATTCACCGATGCTGAAACACAGCCATGTTGCAATGCTGACCGGTACTTAACGATCTACCCGTGGCTACCCATGGCTTCACCCCCTTCACCTGAGAGGTAGTCGAAACACTTGAAGTGACTTGAGGGCAGTGATCGTCAGCGACCTAAGTGGTCGTCTGTAACGGGTAGTAATTCAGGCCATATTTTTGAAGGAGTTTTCCTCACATAGCCGCTGGTTGGTCGGTAGAAAGTACCCACAAAAACGGTGGCATTATGTGGCATGAAAGGACATTGTAGAGATATACGGACATACGACGTCAAAAAAACGAGGGGCCCTGATCGACAACTCTGCTGGGTCTAGCACCCCAAGAAAATGGATCAGGTCATATTACATCATATTACTGTACCATTTCTTGTCAGGGATGCTCCACTGAATCCATTGTCTGGTTTTCCAATGTTTTCCAGGGTAACCTACACAAGCTCCTTTTCGAAGATCCAGCTGCCCCTGTCCCAACAGAAAGCTGTTGAGATCCTCGCTGTCTCATGTTCCAGATCGTAGTTCTGCTTCAGGAAGATTTTGCGATCCTACCAGGGAATAGCAGAAAATAGAAATACCCTCAGCCAAGGCTTTTTAGAAAAGCATAAAATAAAATCATCATGGTTGTTAAACGATAATCAACCCTGCGGAGGTGAAAATCCAAGCCAATTTATAGTTTTACGGTTTTACGCACACTGTCAAGGAAGGACAGCTCTGGGAACCAATTTCAAGTTTCACGTTTCAACGCCATTAATATCATTAATTAAGTTTCAAACCATCTTTTCTGGGCCCACTATGCTCTAAAGATAGCCACGTAGGTTCTTGAAGCGGTACTGACCGGTACTGACCCTACCACATCAAAGCTCACACCATGGCCCATGAACATCGACCCTGCACAAACATGCTGGAAAATTCACCAGCTTTCTTCCCATCATACATAGCACCCTCCCCCCAAAAAAAACAAGAGTAAGTTGCCACTTTCTTGGGAGAATTTCACTTTGATCTTTCTGGGGGTCGCTCTTAATTCCCCAAGGGTTGTTCCCAAATCCTCATCTATCATGTGGTTTACCGTACTCTGAGGAAAAAAAAACTTGGTTCCCCATGACCATTAAATCTAGTAAGGAATGTGAAGTGGATACAACATGATACACAACCATAGCTTCAAATCGCTCCCTCCATGAATTCACCATCTGTCGTGTACTGGCTGGCTACTAGGATTTTCCTTAACAAATCATGACAATCCCCATATGGGGGTTGTCCGAATGTCCATTCATCATTCTTCCCAAAGAAGGATTACGACAATTCCCAGATGGCGATAATAACCCAGAATCTGCCAGAATCATCAGAGAGATTTTGAAATGTTGCCAACACTGCTCACTGCTCGCCTCATCCACGCCTCCTGCTCCGTGGAAAACGCGCTGTTCATCCCATCATTCCGTTGCGGCGTTGTAAGGTCCACATCACGGCTGGTCACTCGGGCCCCGGTAGACGGCCGGAGTGAGCCAAAGTAGGTCCTGCAAAATTTGGAGCCATTGGTTGCAACGGGAATTGGCAGGAACCCCCGTTTTTCAACATGAAACATGGGTGTTTCTGTGAAGTTTCTCATTATTCTCATTCAACTCATTCTGGCGTTATGGGACATGCTCTGAGACAAGTGAAGTGATAGAAGTTTGCCAACCTGTTGAAATCTTACTTTTCATTGCATCTGTGATGACTGCCAGTGAAGAAAAAAAATCAGAGTCCCAGTTACTAATTATATTGAAATTTGTATTTTTCAACTAGACATCTTGCTGTATAGAAAATATCTTGCCAGAAACTTGCAAAACGGCGGGACTTGACTGTTCCGGTTCCATCAAAAAACGCGTCTAGTACTTGCCAAACTTACGGACTTTGACATCCAGATTGTCATAAAAATAGAAAACATATATAATATACATGTACATATCACATCATATCACATACTGTGCTTTAAACCGCAGTCATGTGTTGCCAACCAAAGAAAAAAAAAACATGACACCTGACACCTGAATGGGTATGGGTCAAAACTCAAAACAATTCATCTGAAAAGATGGTTCACTGGTTTAACAATTCCTAGAATTCACCTTAGAATATGCATGCTGCATGGTCTTAGAACCAAGAATTACTACGAATCATTACGAATCGAAGATAATACATGCATGGGATTAAACTCAAACATCTTTATAAAGCGAACGATCCTCAAAATGATCCGAAGAACATCGCTCTTTACTCTCTTTGCCACCTTCCAAAAAAAATGTTACTGGCTAGTCGTGCAGATATACATGCCCATCCAGGGTTTAATTATAGAAGTGGTATCAAACATATTCAAACATTATCAAACTACACAACCAAGATTTACCAATCATTTGACGGTCAAATCCCTAATATGAAGATTTCATCATCAAAAAGGGGGGTGCACCTCTCTTTGGTCTGATACAACTTAATCTTAGATGAGTGACCAGTAGGTTTAGAGGCACCCTGTTTTCGAACAAACATAGACTTATGGAACATATGGGAGGTACTGATCACTTTCCCCTGTAGAGTTGCCTGAAATCTCGGGCATAAATCCTTGTTGGGACAAGACGCATGTGTGCCATGGTCGAAACCTTGCATGCGTGGTATGGTTACAAATCCCAGCAAGGTCCCTATGAAACCGCCTTGATGACCATCCTCTGTAGGCAATTTCCACGTCTGACCATGCCACATATATCATATTGCTGGCTAAATAACCTCCCGTAAACATATACAACACACCCACCATTGCAGAGCACTTTCCGAAGGGGAAATCCATGGATTTCCATAGCGTTTTGCTTCTAGTCAGTCTCAAATCAGGTGCAGGTGCCCCAAAGCCCACTGATAGAATATGGATGAATTCATCATATTGAAAAATAATTTCATAATGCTTGATAATTCAAAATAATTTCATACCCCCAATCATATGAAGAATAATGGATAAGTCCAATAAATATTAATATGTTTCATGATTCTTCCTATACGTTTCCCGTATTCCATTGGAAAATCACAATTTCCCATCCATCATCCCTCTCCTCGGTATGCCGCAGCTCCCCCGCCAGGCGATGATGCCCCGCAGCGAAGGCCAAACTACCTGGGGCCATTTCAGGTACCGATCTATTGGAGGTATCTACCAAAAATTGACGGTCTATAAAATGGCGGCTATATATACATGTATAGATATATATACATATATATATATATACATGATTTGGTAGGCGATATGCTGAACAAATTGTCGTTTACTTTTTTTTGCCTTTTCCAGATTCACCATCAGGTGGATTTTCCAAGAACGGTTGCCATTGATTTCGTAAGAACATATCTGCTTGAACCCAGCCAAAGTTGCGAAGAATCTACATCTCTATGTGTATATCTATCATGATCTACCTGTAAACGAATACAAATGTGCATACCACCTATCTATCTATATACAAATAGGCAACATCCAAACAATCTTTTTCGGAGTTGATGTGGTAAACCCAGTCAGAAACCATCCCCAATTGAGGTTACTTATTGAGTACACTGTATACCACTACTTGGGGCAAGACTTGGGGTGACTTGAAATGACCTCAAATGGTTAGTTTATGGGATGGTTTAGGGTTTTACAACATTGGCTCCCAAAACCATTCTGAAGACTCCACTTCTGTGTATATCTCTATATATATATATTTATAATATAATATATGTATATATATATATATAGCAACACCCAACAAAATAGAAACGTTTCCAGGATGTTGGTTCAATGATGGTTCCCCCACAATCTCATATAATCGGCAAAGTTTCCAAGGTATTTGCATTCAAAGTTCTATCCCATTCACCATGTTTACTATCCGCATTCGCTGGTTAGTCAATGCAATGTGGAAAGCATGTTTCAATAAATGTTGCTATCCGCAACATATTTGTTTACTCTCCACATTCCAAAGAAAAACCTGAAAACATCCACTTCTCGGTTTCCCAATGGTGAGGATTCAATGAGGATATTAATGGAATATTAGAGATATGAAGTATGAGATATAGTATCCAATGAAAGGGGATATCAATGGACTAATTCATGGGGATATCCAATGTTTCATGAAATTAATATTCATTGTTTATTCAATGTTCACATACTGTGAATGGAAGAAATCCTGCACCACCTTGGTTGAAACCCCATAAATAACATTAAATAAACCACTTGGCAACTGGTGCAGGATTTCTTCCATCCACTGTATCCCAGTTTCAAATGGGGTCTATCTGAAAATGGCGTATACAGGGTCTACCCCAAAAATGGTCAGTGGAAAGACATTTCTGGTCAACCTTCAAGGATTTTGGGATCCCCCATTTTCAGATCAACCCATACCCTTTGGTAAACTAACATAACTATGGAAAATCACCATGCTATTAATGGGAAAATCCACTATTTCCATGGCCATTTTCAATAGCAAACTGCTAGTTTACCCATTAAAATCCCTATAAAATCCCATTAACCAATGGTTTCCTATGGTTTTCCTATGGTTTTCTCAAAGATTCATGAGACGTCGCCTCCCAGGGAAGCCACGCCCAGCTGCTGGGTGAGTTTCGATCGCGATCCTGCGTCAGAGCCTCCCGGCTCCGACAGCCGGCCTCCAGCAGCAGGTGACACGCCTCCTGAGAGCCGAACTGCGCCGCCTTGGGACGGACTTGGGCACTGAGAAGGTGGGAAAATGTAAGGTGAATCACTGGTTGAAGGGAAAATTTACAGGAAAGCATGGTTTTTACCATGAAATATAGGGGGTTCCTGTAAATTTTCCCATTTACCAATCCATTGAGGGAAATGAAAGGTGAAATAGTGGTTCAATAATGATCAAATTTAATACTGGTTTATGATGGTGAGGAATTGCTATTTGATGGACCAAGACGGAAGTTTAAATTTTAACATATGATCATATGGGAATAATTGGGAATATTTTGATCCAACAGTGGTTAGAAAGTGGTAGATTGTCAGAGTGGTTTCAATATTTAGTGGTGTGATTGTGTTTGGATTCAATAATGCTTCATGATGGCTTAAATGGTTGACAAAACCCAAACATATTTCGACTGCAAACGGTGGGTCAATTCAGGCGTCCATGACTCTCCAAACCCCTTTGTTCCAAAGCAACAACAACCATTACTCGTGGGGGTTAAGTCATGGTTGATTCTGGGTTGGCATGTATTGGTAACAAACAACCATTTTCAGGTGATTCTGAGTCAAGTTTGGATGATTACCAGGTGATATGAGTCCAAGCGAGGACATCACCGGGATATAATCCAGCTGGGGAGATATCGACCTGGGTCCGTCTGGGGTTGTCTCATTCTGTCTCAAGCATGTGCTTTGACAGAAACAATGTTATCTTACTTGTACAGTGAAACGATTCAAGAGTCCAGCTCTGAGCTCTTCACACAGTTTCAATATGTTTCAATCTTTGGGACAAAAAAAAACATGCGGGGTTAGGCGGGGTTCACCATCCTGCCAGAACACCCGAACAGTGGATCATGCTCCCAGGCCGCGAGGTAACGAGAAACGATTTTTGAAACCAGCCACCAACTAATATTCTTCATTGGCGATTTGACTGCTGCTTAATGGGATAAGTAATGGGATGATCCAATTGCTGACTACCCTCCGGTAGTCAGACCTGGTTTGCTGGACAACCCCGCATTTAGTTCGATGATCTTTCTCAGATCCAAACCTCCAGCAGTTCGGGGTTTTCCAGCCTCCCATGTTTGATCACTCCGGAGGGGACTATCCCATACAGCCACCCATGTTCACTGGCAAGTGCACCAATCCCTGCCTTGTGCAATGCATTGTGACCATTGCAGTTTGCGCTGCTGGCTGCCACGTTGTGAGACCTGAACAACTCTTGGCTGGCTTGATCTGGTGATCCCAAAACCTTCTGTCAAGGAGAATCGGAAGTGCATGGTGCACAATCCATTATAGGAGAAAGAGGCGAAACATAACCAACCAGAAGGTACCCAAATCTTTCAGCCAAATGTGATTCTTAAACAGCTAGTCGTACAATCAAGTGCAACCAACCCAAATATGGATATCAACCAGCAAGCCGTGAATGATAGAGCCCAGCGAAGGATGAAGACACTCCCTGGAGGGAGATAGATGGGTCTGCACATTTGGGCCTTGGGGGGCCCAAGAATAGACAACCAAATAACATGGCACAGGTCGTAGCGGGGCAAGTCTTCACAAGTGTGGGTGATTGGTCCAATTCACTTATTATTAAACACCCCCCAGAAACGATGGTTTAGCAAGGGGATTATATAAACATATGAGGGATCATTGGGGTGGTATTACAGTAAATATTAGGGGGATTAATGGCTACACAATTTCAACATCTTCTTCAGGGATCATCCCATTTAGCAAGTGGTAAACAAAAGTAGGGTTTTTAGGCCACTTAAAAATGTGATAACCTACTTGGGGGACTTAGGAACCGGGGAATACCAGGGATATTATTTAACAACTTACTAAGTGGGAGAACTTGGATAATCCTCCAAGTTGGGGATTTTTTCCCAGGCAACAGCTGAGCCGCAGCTTCCCAGCACTCGATGCCGCAAAGCTGCAGCAAAAATCGCAACATCTGTAGGCTGGAGTGTTGACCATCCATTCGTGCTGCCTTGTGCCTAGCTGAGCTGGGTGAGCGGTAGAAATGTTCCACCGAGATCGGCAGTTGAGTTGGCTTCTGGTGGTTAAACCACCTATTCCCCCCCAAAAAAAATAGAAAAACATGATGCACGCACATGCATATTATATATGCATATGCACAGGTCACTAATCACTTGCGATCCTCATCCCAAGTTTCAAGATGGCGAAACGAAACACCAGCCATGCGATGCACAGGTTGGAGTGTAAACTTGCTATGGTGGGCTAGCCCCCAAAAAGATCATCCACAATGTGAGATGCAAATGAGTATAATAACTGATTGAATGGGGATTCAACATGCATGCATGTACACACACAGATATATATATATATATTATAGACACCCATTTATATACATACATATATATATATATAGTTACACGTATACCAACTATAAGACCAATCCAACTTGATATGATATTTGGGTGATTGAAAATCGGGCACACTGCAAAGCCCAAAACAGCAATGTTTAGACAGAAATAATTTGCCTCAAGGCATGGCTCACATTTAGATGCTATGCCCTTTTCTGGCTGCACATGAAGTTCATGACCAGGACCCGGGGACGACTTTGCACGACACAGCCCGGCTTACATTCTGAATCTGGTTCCAAGACCGTCACGGTTTTGTCGGATCGATATTGAAGAAATATGATCTCTTCTCTGATATATCTATATGTAGCTTGAACATCTTTACATATTGTAAATATCATACATATCAGTTGTGTTTGAAGTGTAAGCGCTTGTACCTCCCACTTACCACCCAACTGATCCATGGTTTGGTCATGATTGGTCATGATTGGTAACAGTGAAACCTTGAAATTTGGTTAAGACCATATAGATACATATAGCTATCCAGAATAAATGATGGGTTTCACTGGTTTCAAGCACACCTTTTCCCCCATCGAAAAGATCAACTGGCACGGCTTCCGAGGTACATGGCATTGCAGCCCCAAGAGTTGAGATGATGCAGGTCCTAGCCATGGGAAGGCAGTGATACATTGACATCATTGAACCTTTTTTGGCATCTTTTTTTAGGGAGGTTGCTATATGTCTATGTTTTAAACATGATCAATATGTATATATGTTGTATATTGCGCGTATACCACACATATCCAATAATGGAGAACATTGCTAAAAATGGAGCCTATGACATTTTTTGTAAGAGAATGACAAAAAAAAACAAAGACACATGCAAACAAACGACAACGCATGAGTTTTGAAGGGTCAAGTTCCTCCGCAGCTTGATCCGATGAACTTTGCTGTTTTTGAAGCTGGAAATTCATCTTCAGAAGGCGGCTTATTTGGGCTCCAGTGGAGAAGGGAAACATTGCAAAGTCAACCCCGGATTAATGAACCCTGACTATATATTGCTATATATTGGGGGGTTGCCCAAAACATGGTGATACATGACGAGCACTTGCTATTACAATTGGTTACCCCCCAACTGCCCCAACTATAGTCAAGTGTGGGTTTTTTCATCCTCACTGGGTCAACATTAGTCACAAAAACTCTCAAAATAATCTATAACAACCCCAACAAAAATAGGAAAATCAAATCCGACAAAAATGCTGGCAATGGAAAATTATTCATTTATAGTTTATGTTCCATTACAACCTCCATTTTCCGATGTCAGATTAAATCCAAGATATTCCTGGACAAATGACCGAGTTTCTGCCCGCTGTTCACCCAAGAAGGCGCAGCAGTCGACGTGGCCCTGCCACGCAGCCAACATCAGCGGGGTGTCTCCACCGTCCTTGGGTTTGGGGATGAAACCTGGAGGAAAGGGCTACTCGAAGTGGGTTATACCTCCTGGACCTCATTGACCCATTGATATATTTATATACTCATATGGGTCTGTCTGAATATGATATGTATATATATATATAGCCCCCAAATTGCCCCCCTCAAAAAAAACATTGACAAACCAGTGATGTTGGATAAAATGCTTTTTCGCTGTTGGCTAGGTCGTCATATTTGTTGCAAAAAAACGCACTTGTGTGTGTGGGTTGACCTCTTGTTTTTGCTTGGTTGGATCCCTATCTTGGATGCTCGGAAATTCCATTTGCATTGATGAACACTTTTCATTCTTAAATCATTGGATTGGTTAATGGGAAAATTTACAGGAAACCCCTATTTTTCATGGGAAAATCCATGGTTTCCTGTAAATTTTCCCATTAACCAATCCAATGATTAAAGCATTTTGCTGCTGAACCACAACGCCATCCACCGCCCTAGCGTCCGTCTCCACATCCACAAAGCTTCGTTGCTCCAACAAGAAGCGGCATGCCTCCACCTGCTGGGAATAGCAAATCCCTTATGGATCGAGGATATTGGGAAATAATATGATATAATACATGGGGATGTAATGGTGATATAATGGGAATAATGCATATTATGTAATATACATATATATATATATTATAGGCGCCACTGTTATAGTATATACTGGGAAGGGAAGGTACGCGGTACGCGATATTGGGATTATATACATATGGAGACAAGCAAAAAACTCCAAAATTATAGAGGAACATCACCTAACAAACATTCTCCTGGGCCACACGGTGTGTGGATCTTTTGGACGACCATAAGTCACCTCTGGTGAGATGAGGAAAACCAATATCTACAAATATCCACAAGTCATGGAAAACCCCTTTGCTCTCGATCCCGCATGACGATCAAACATGTTTTTGTACGCTGGCCTAAATATATGTTTTGATATGTTTTGTCATTATTGTTTTGTGAGGAATCGTGAAAAGAATATAAAAGAATGTCATTTTAAGAATTTAGGATGACTTGAGGGTACAACACAAACTTGGCGGAAAGCAGGCAGCTCACACCAATACTGTGCCAAGTTGGGATGCGTCTAAGTCAAAGGGATGAAGCATTGATGATTTACATTGATTTACCTGAAATTACCAGATCTTTTCATGGAAAGCAAACCCCTTCACATCCTTCACCTGCACATGTTCAGATATGTTGATCTGTGCCGAAGCCGCGGCTGCCGCACCTGTCCATTGCGCGCGGCCCAGTGCAAGCCACAGCGATTCTGGTGCTTCGCGCTTCGCTCGCAGGGATCCATCCGCAGGGACACGAGGAAACGCAAAATCCTCGGAGAAACACAGGGATCCGTGGCGAATCTTAGAGATCTTGACTCTTGTGGGATGAAAGATGATGATAAAGTATACGGATGTATACGGATGTATACGGATGTATCCGGTATAGAATACGGCATTCTAGAGGGTGGAAAAGCATGTTGCAGCAAGAAAACATGCCAATGTCAACTTATATCAGCCAAGAATCGTTCCTAATCTTGGAAGCTTTCCGTTTTTTTACTGGGCAAGTAAGATCTATAATATACAGTAATACCATGTAATACCCACATTTGTGGCATTTTGTGGCAACAAGAAAACTGTAAACTACCCAAACAAGGTTTGCGCAAATTGCACGAACTTGATGGTTGTAGCCAGTTTGGTTGCGTGCAGGTCAAAAATTTTGAAGCACAAAGCAATCGCCTACCCAGATACCGGAAATGGAGGAAATGTGCCATTGTCCATGCCACATGATTGGCTTATTGTTTATGTTTGATCATTTTTGTGGAGCAAAAATAAGAAGCATACACCTCACGCACGCGTGGTAAGATCTCAAGTGTATCCAATAGAAAAAATCGTTCCTCAAACAGCCGTATCATCCTATTGAGTGTCCATCCCCACCATGATCCGAAGATCTGAGGGATTTGGGTTTATGACATGGGTTTATGACACAAATCCTCTGGAGACTCACACCCGGGCCAGAAGACCAGTTGCTGGGGAAGTCACCCGAAAGGAAAGTCCACTGAGTGGGGTTAGTCACGCTTAGTCCGTAGAAAAATGGGTTAGAACATGTTGGAACTTACAACCACTGTAAAGTAACCAATGGTAAACCACTTTAGGGGACACGTATTCAAGGACCAATGGATACAAATGGTAATATTGCATAAATAGGACAATATTTTATCTTATTGGGCTCACCATGCTTACATCTGCTTACCACATTGTGGCCATGATTCCTGCAAGTAGCTATATCTATCTCCCAGCGATTAAATTAAGGGCTGACATGGGATGATCCACCATCACCTTTTATTTGGAGGCTTATCAGTCAATAAATCAAATTAAACCAAATCAATATGACATAATAAATCATCAGCCAACCCCTATCAAACATCAATGGTTGACGATTTAATATGGTCTTAGCTTCTAATCCATCAAATATCATAAGCCATAATAAATCATCATATCATTCATCAAACATCATCAAACATCCACCGAGCATCTCCACATGTCCGCCGCCCGCGGCCCAATGGACGACCGTGTTGCCGTGCCGGTCCACGGCTCTGGACACGTCCCAGCCGTTCTGGACCAAGTGGCACCTGGCGGATTGAAAAATGACAGAAAACATCCGAAAACTGCAGGGATTCCACAGAGAATCTCAGTAGAAAAGACCAAACACCACGGGAAACGTGGTGAAATATGAATCAAGCTGGAGGAAATCTAAGCTGAATCCTATATAGTCCAAAATACCACAGCTTGGAACTGTTACTTCAATTCATCCAAGGTGCAGTTGGTCCAAGTCTCCGTCTCTTGCTGCTTGAAATCCAGGATCAAGATTCCTCGGATCAGAATCTTGTTGCCTCGTCCCAGAAACCGAAGCAATAAACCTTCAGGTAAAACCACAGGAGCCAATCCCTGAAGGGTACTTAAGTTCAAGTTTCCATATATAAAGTTGCGGCATAACAGGAGCCGCTAGATTCTTCATGATTCTTGCATCTCATCCTCTTCCGACTCGAATATTGCCCCATTGGAGGATTTTCGATAGTTCGGGTCGGGTGTGAGGGCAACTGCCCTGGAAAAATCAATCTCTGCAGTTACCAACGACTGCGGCCGCATGAGGGTGAAATTTTCATGTTTCATTCAAAAAGGAATTGTCCTGTGTTCAGGGCCAAATGGCTACCGCACCACACCCGCAAAAATTCAGCAGCCCTTGGGGCCATTGAGGTCCCCAACTAAAAACATGTTCGCTGCAACCCTCCCTTCGCCTGTGGTCCATTCCTGCATCTTTGACATGCTCAAATACCTGCGTACAACTAGCATCTTTAAACAACACACCCTGAAATCCGAAACCCTAAAACCGCGAATCTTGAAAGCCTAAAGTCAAAATCGCCGCCTCTAGCAGTGTTTGGTTCATGCTCTGGTGACAAATAGGGGGACATTTGATGAGCATTTGCGAACGTGGGGTTTGGAGGGCACACATTTTATGATAATGGGGTTTAATGAATTTAATGATTTTCTACTCCACTCTACCATTGAAGTATACCGTTTATTATTTGGCTCAGGCCTCAGCAATCGATCAGTCAAGGCTTCTTGACCGAGTTTCCTCCAAAGTAGAACGGATAAGATCGACATGCTTGAAATCACAACTAAGCAAATCTTTAGTGACGCATATTGGCACACTCGGCATCTACCACCATGTTTGTTGGTTGAATCAGCTATGTCCCCAAGTTTCCCGTTAAATATTTCTTCATTTGATGCTCCAACTCCCAAGTTACTTCCTGAAATTCCCAATTTCGTTTGATAAACTCTAAACAAACAAGTTTGGTGGTAAGTTCCATGGCAATTCCAAGGCTCTTTGCTCCCTCCACCGTCGCCGTGGCTACCGAAGCTGCTTCATCCTGACAGCTGCGGAGATAATACTCGGCAGCCTCAGCACCTGTTCACAGGTCATCCACCCGTCCAGGTGGGTTTTCAATAGCCGGGATATAATTTGATAGAATGGCAATTTCCATTGGGAAAATGATGGTTCAAGATCAGTGGCTACTGCCAACCCCGGATTTTTATTTAATTACCCTTGACCTGTTGATTGGGGGGTACCATTCTAGTCGACAGCGATGTCTGGATTTGTCAAGAGAGCGAATCTTAAGGACCAACAACCATTTTCATAAGGGCGAAGGGTACCACCCATCCAAAATCTATGTTTGGGGGATAATGAAAATGTATCCAACATGCAAACCAGACAAGGGGAGAGTTGTATTATATACTGTGGAATCCAAAGTTGCTGGGGACCAAGTGGGTAGGACTTGGGGTTGTTTGCGTACGCAATGTATGCAACATAACACAGCATTGGTGGTTACAGGAAACATTTGTTCAAAGCAGTTTCATGTTTTTCCTTCTGCAACAACTATTCCCTGCAACCGTCTCTGAGAATAAACACCCCAGATTGGAATCTACTGGGGATACCATGGGAAAAATGGTGAAGAATTGCCCCCATCCAATGGGATCACAATCAACCGGGATGTGATGAAATCTCAACCAACATGGGCAACAAACATTCATTATTGCAATACTAATACAAGCATCAAATATGGGATCTACAATCTATAAGACCTACTTGTGATCTTATGATAGCAACGGATGATGGGGATCTAGCAGTGGGACATTCAGCACACTGCAACAGAACAAAATGATTCACCAATGATGACGTACGCCAAAGCACTGAAGCACCGCGAGTCTTTGGAATTCTGCACGTGGCTTCGCATGGGGTTGCCTTCCAAATAGAAAACGCCGCAGCCTTTGCAAAGAACTTTGCCTTGCCTCTTCCTCAGCAATTCTAGACTCCCATGGTTGGTATTTCATATATATATATATATAAATATCTATATCATGTTGTATTGTAAATATATATATATATATAGTTATCTCTTTAAGAGTCTCTCTCAATCGACTTCAGACCAAGTTTGCCTCAGACTGATTATAGATATCCAGGAATGGGGCCTCGGGGAGGGATGGCCATCAGGCCCTCAGGACAAACCTTCGATCTGCCGGCCTGGCCAGGTACCCAGGAGGATCTTGAAGCAGCACTGGTCTACATTCATGTGACATTCATCTACATATTCATTGTATATATATATATATATATACACCCAGAATCCAGTGTGTGTTTGTTTGCACTCTATATACGTCTCGACTTCGGCGATTTCTCAAAAAGCAACTTCTATGAATTGCTCCCCTCTAAGTGGCTGCTGCCAAAGTTCTGCGCGTCGCAATAAGGCTGACCTGGGTCAACTGAGTGACTAACTGACAGGATGGTAGCAAGCTACCGTCATTTGATACGAGTACTGTAACTCCTTTATGAGCCGTTTAAACAACTTCTGAAGTTCCTGAACATGGGTGGAATTATATCACATGTAGATACAATTATCTGGTGTGTTGCATATATGTATGTATATATATATGATTACTGTATGTATATGTATATATACATGTATAAAATCAGCATATCTTGTATACAATTACAAACAGAGTTGTTATAGCGGCCCACCAACAGAGACAAGCGCAACCTCCACTGTGATGATCCCTAAAGTTATTCAATGGTTTCGAACTGTGATAGACCTCACTGTATCCCAACGATATGGTGTTTAAACCACCAAATAATATTTAAAGATATTTAAAGTGAAAAACACAGATCCACACTAACAAAAAATGGAGGTATATGCTGGGTACTTTAGTGCAGTACCTTTCTTTTGGATTGCCCCAGGAGGTTTTGTTCCTACATTATCAAATGGTGATGGCATGATCTATTTATACATAAAAAAAATCTTGATAAATGGGAATAATCACAAAAACATGGGATTACTGTATCCTCTTCTCGCCCCAGTAACAAGTTGGCTTATTCATAACCCCAGCGAGCCATGGTTATAGTCACTACAAAGCCAACCTAGCGATCACAAACTGCGGCAGCACAATCAAATCGTTGCCTGCAAACTCCACAATATCCCAATTATATTCCCATCCTATTCCAATGATACTCCCATCATCTCATGGATTAGGTCTTATACAGTATATCTTATGATATTCTCCTTTTATACGTGATTTTCCGATTCAAATCTTGTTTTACTTCAGAGATTTCACCACACCCTGCCGCCTTCCCGTTGCGGCTCAGGTGCTGTAGAGCCGCAGCTCGCCGCCCTGCTCCACACGAACCTCCGCCAGCAGCTCGGGGCGACGCTGGAGGCGCTGGCGCACGGCCAGGGCCAAGTCCAAAGGCTCCGAGAACGGCAGGACCTGAGCCATGGCCGCGATTGGCCACAGGAGCGGTTTTCATATGCATATATCAAGATATAATCAAATATGAATATAAATATGTATATATATATGTATATGTATATGTATATATCCGTATACATATGTATACGGATATGTGTGTATATGTGTATCACATATATATATATATACAAATGTGTATAAATCTAGATATAGGTGTATATCTATATACACATAAATGATCATAAATATACACACACGCATATTATATATATATATATGTATATATGTATATATATATATATATGTCTATATATATATATATAGACATACACATTCATTTCATGGGTTTAATGGCTTTTAGTGATAGAAAGTATATGTTCCTGATAAAACATGGGTTCATGCAAGTAAACAGGTGAATTGCTTGGAACAAACACATCTTCCGCCGCGTGACCAGCTGCCGCCCTTGGTAGCGCTTCACCACGGCACTGCAAATGTTGCAGCTGTGGCTGGCACCATCGCCCGTGCTGCGCCGCAGGGCCATCGAACGGCCCAGCGAACGGCCCCGCCTGCGTGGTGCTTTACACAATGATAAGCAATGACCAATTTTCGCAGAAACGAGTTGTATATTGGTATAAACATTCCACAAACGGACAGGTTAATATTGGATTGCCACAAATATTATCAAAGATCTATCAAAGAAAACTTTGCTGAAGTACTGAAAGATTGGCTAATGTCCCTACCATTGTTTGTAGTGCAAGCGAAGTCCTTATCTTTCGCACAAAGGACATACGCTGAATATCGTGGGCTAGGTGATGTTTACGCAAGAGATTGCGCTATATAAAACTAAGTCACCAAGATATAGATGGATAGGATAGCTTTTCCCAGTGACTAAGCTCTAGACTCTAACACAATCCAGCCAAGCATTCTGTGAGGAACTACGGTCAGGCACCAACATTTCACCAAACCCAATCCTCCGTTGAGGGGTCATGAGATGCATAGTCGGAATATGTCGGAATAGCAGCAAGGTCAGTATACAAGACCAACAAATATGTTTCTTTCCTGCCTTTTCCTCGTCTTGGTTTTTGGGGTACCCACAACTGGAGGATCAGGAACAGCATCCTTCTCCCAGGTGCCTTCTTGGATCATTCTCCTGCAAATATCGCAAGTCCACACCTGTCAGCAGTTCCGAGACCGGAAACACATCATGCAGTGGCATTCCTGGCAATCTCTCATATCATATTCCAGTGAATTTACTTGGATGTGCATCCCAGTCAATATTATCAATGGGATTTTCAGGATCCTAAGATGGAGGTACTGTACCATATAAGGCCATATTTTCTGAACATAATCTCTGAAATTTGCTCTTGCATAGGCCTTATATATATATATATATATGGTAGGTAACTCCATTATAAGTGGCTTAGATTTCAAAAAAAAACGCACATATATCTAAAAAGTGATAAAAAGTGATATTCCATTAGCTCAACAGGGGTATGTATGTCATATGGCTCTGTCTGAAAATATAGTGCGCCATGCCACCCTCAAGTCCTCAACTGGCCTTCATCTTCTAGAGCTTGCAGTATGGCCTGGGTGGAAAGGGACGGTGATGCGGGACAAACATGTGGATGGCATCTTACATCTTCACAAATCTTCACCATATATGGCTGGCTTGGACATCCAGCATCAACTAGTATCAAAGGAGGTTTATAGCTGGGAAAACCATCAAAGTAGATGGGGAATTGTCCAGCAAGCCATGTTTGAGTACTAAGGGGTATTCCACATGTATAAATATATAACCCCACATACGGTGGACAGTAGTTCCACCAAATAGACACATGTTTAAGATGTATGATTAGGTGGAACTCTAATCTGCCGTACATGAGCAATGCCTGAGAAACGAAAAAGGGTTTTGACAGGTTTCGCCAATGTTTCCACAGTCCCGCCGGGGTCAGCTTCCCAAATGGCATAGAGGGCTGGAAGTGGACAACTCGAGCTAATTCTATAAGTGTTTTTAAATGCTTTCCTCAACATATTTGGAGTGCACTGCAGTGTTCCTACTGAAAGGTGAGGTTCTCACTGTTCTCACTATCAGTATTTCTAAAAATCGGTACAACACAAATCAACTGGTTGATCATCATTGTCATACTATTTTAACTATACTGATCATATGCCCCATGAAGAGGCCGCTGTGGGTGGACAGCCCAGGGATGCTATGGCAAAAGCATGGCTCTGACCATCCCCAATTCATTGGCATTATATACTCCAACTCAGTTGGTTCCTCTATCCACTCTATCCACATTTTCCACATGTTCAATGGTAAATGCATGAAATCCAACTCTTGACCGACCATACCAAAAATGAAAAAAAAATACAAACACAAATCAGCACCCAGCGACAGCTTCAATCTCATCATCACCCATGGTTCGTTCTGTCACCGCTTGGACCGCACATCATGCGCCGCTGGGTGCGACCAGTTGTTGGCACGTTTTTGTTTTGAAAAGCAAAACAATGATAAAGCAAATTGGCGTTTTCTGTCTTTCATGGGAAAAATGCCTTTTAATAGCTTTATTCTTAAACATCTTAAACCCAAAAATGCAAAGCATGAAGAGTTCATGGAATCCTTTGTTTCCCAAGCCCTGGCCGAATGAACCACCCAAACCATGGGGTGAATGGTGCTCGACCAGGAAACCATTTGGCACGTTTCAGACCCACCATCTGAGTATGGCTCATAATAGAGGATACGTGCAAGTTGGTTGAAAATCATTTTCAATGTTAGTACTGTTTTAGTAGGATTTGACTCGATTTCACTGTTCTATCTTGTTGGGGGATCGCTATAACATCATTGCGTCGTCACCTTTCTTCTTCTTTGCCAACCCTAAACTGGAATCTCCTGCATCATTCTGAGCCAGAGCGTCGTGCCAAAACGGAGCTTGGAACAGGGTGATACCGAACTCTGGACAAGATGTGTGTTTGATTGTGTTTGTGTGTGTGTGTGCGTGCGTGTTTGTGTCCGAAAATTAGGCACCCCAAATTTGATGTTTTTTTCCATCGTTTTCAGCATTAAAGTCGCCAAGGAAAGAACCCCTTGTGAGACTCACCCGCAATGACCCTGCGGTTGGATTACTAAATGTTATTGCCATGCAACCATATCATCTCTGGAAAAACTGAGGTGATGTCTGGCGGCGGCTCTTCTACCGTTTCTTCAATTTGTGACTGATATCAACCCAACTGATGTTGATCAGTGTGCAGGTACTATTTTGAATTGGAATGGTCACCATTTTTTCACGTTTATTTTGACTTGGAACTATCAGACTTCAAATTTTCCTATTCTGTTCATATCAGGTATTCACTAAAGCCACTAAAGCCACTGTAAGAAAAAAAAATGGATAAACAAAATCGTCTCAGTTCATGGCAGGACCGTTCGGACCGGAACCCGATGGAGGACCCGCCTCCTCACCGGTGATGGGGTTGATGATGCTGCCATGTTCAGCCTGGGGAGAAGTCCTGCTGTCCTATACCTCCAAGTGCTAAAATGTTTGCATCGCATTCATATGATGTATAATATATATATATACATATGTACTGCCACATATCAATGTACATATATATATATATACAAATGTTAATCATTATGAATCGTAATACTGAATATGTACTCATCGTATTTATCTACAACGGGAATTTCCATACGTATGTAACCAAGTAAATCATACAAATAGTACAACCACCTAAGCCACTGACAAACCGTCTGGACAGTAATCACCTATTGCTTAAAAAATCCTGCCTCGGCATGTGCTCGATATCTCTCTCGCAATCGATCGATCCTGCAGCATCACAAGAAATGGGTGCAGGAGCCAGGAGCCACGCAATTTTATTGGAAACTGTAAACCAGGCCGGGAGAAAAAAAAAAAACATAAACACACAAAACACAACACTTCAGGTGGAAAAGCGGAGATATCATAGTTGGATACATAATTAACTACACATACGATACATCTCACATCATATTACAGAGTAAGTAAATAAGTAAAATGTTGCTGGTAACAAGCGCTAACCAAAGCACACACACACACGTATATATATATATATACATATCATATTGCAATTTTTCGACCAGGTCAAATGCCTGCAAACTCACAGTGACATCCAAACATAGGCACTGACGGGCATAGCCCATCACCAGGGCCATCGCCACGTCGCAGTCCTCAAATGGATCGCCGCCAGGTCCGTTCCTTCCATGGCCACACCTGCTATCGATGGCTGGTGGTCAGTTGGGGTTATAAGTTAGATGAGGCATATGCTATACTCTTCGCCCTAATTAACAGTATAGAGTACATGAGTACATCAATTTATTCGGCATGATCTTGCAATTTTGTTCGCAATCAAATGCTCTTGTGTGTTGCTCATGGTTCTGTCCTATGTTTTTGCAAAAAAATGTTCCCATACATCACCTCATCCGTTGCAGGGAATATCTGCGGGAAAACCTCCAAATATTGATAGTTTCTGCATGGTTTTAGAGGGTCCCGTTGTTGGTGGGCAAAAAGATGCAAAACGCAGTTGTTCTTCAGTTGTTCAACAAATATGATGCTGCTGTCTGTTACCATTGCTTGACATGCACTGGCCATGACTAACCCACAACGGTTTTCACCTTGCCCCATAGCCATCAGTTGACAAAATTGCGCAACACATGTATGGAACATTATGGAACAAAATTGCTTGGCATTGAAACTGTGTTGACAAATGTTACATCCATACCGTTAACAGTTAACAACAATTTGAATACATTCACCTGGAACAAATGGGTCAACACCCGAGACAATGCATTTTAGCACATCTCGACCCGTCAAGCTCACCTCGTCTTGCCTCAGGCGCTGGCAGCTTTTCTGCCAACATGGCGTGCCGAAAGAGTGGCCGGACAGCGATTGGAAGATGGGAGGAGTGATCAGATGAGGGTGATGTAGTGGTACTGGGTCAGGTATTACATTTTCTGTCGGTCATTAATATGAAAAGCATGGATTCGCGGTATAGCACCCTGGACCTCACATTGTTTTGCCACATGACACGACCTTTGAGGATCGAGGTAAACTGGATCACATAGACATGTAGATCAGATGCGATGTGAGTTGCAAGAGTATCATCTATAGACTGCACAAACATGGAGGGGCACGCTACATGGTATGTTGTTGAATGAACATCTTCACTGCACTAGCTTTTGGGACTTCAATCCACTGATTCCATTTCTGCACATCGGCGTTATGGTCTCTCTCCCTCTCTCTCTCTCCTCAGCCAAGACAGCTGCAACGGCCACGTGCTGCCTAGGTATCTGATAGGACTGGTGGCAAGCTTGTGCTGCGGTTTGAGGTAAGGTCGCAGTTTGAAGGTGATATGTATTCCCTCTCATACATGCATGGAATCCCAAACATGCAGAAATAAATGCTTCCTGTGGTGGTGAAGAATCCCAAACAAAATTGGGAAGATCACCATTTCTTGCAGGTTGTTTGGGTGTCCAAATAGGCCTTACATATTGTGAACGTAAATACAGATACCTCCAGACTAGGTAGCTGATGCTTTCCCCTCATAATGAAAGACAACCCCTCTTCCCCGGAGATGAAAAGGACAACATTTACAAGACACCCATGCCGATCAGAATCTGCTGTACATCAAAAAGGGTTTCCACCTCTTTGACTCCCATTTGGGTTTGTCTGAAACTATTGTGTCCAAAATCATTTTTTCCCCTTAAAATTACAAGTGCTTCATTAAGATTTTCATTTTTTCCCCTTCTTTTGACAGACTCATGTATCAACTCAAGGATCCATGAACATCATGTCAGGCCATGCTGCCATGTTCTGCACCTATCCGGAAAAATCATCCACCTAAAGTCTATAGGTCTAATGTTAAATACCCCTACAAAATCTGGGATCTGTTCATGTTTGGGGTCGACATATGGTATGTGATATACAAGGGGGAAAGGATTATACAGAATAGTAATTCCATGTAATTCCCAAAAGAAACATATTTCGGACGGATTTCCGGCCAGTTCGGAGGAACTGGCACGTGGCTATGCCCACCTGCCACATAGCCAGGGGATATGGGCCGACCCAGCTGCGAAACAGAGCCTCAGCGGCATCCCCCCACGCCAGCGTAAGGGGTCCAGAATATATAATGACTTTGGGAAATCATGGGAAATCCAAGCCCTACCAAGAAGGGTTGGTTCAAAATGAACAGGACAACCCCAAAATCACCTGCTTGATCACCACTTTCACCACTAAGATTGGCATTGTCCAAGCTATTTTGAGACAAAACCACCCGGTGAAATGAAGCCCGCGGATACCCCCCATAAGGTGCGCCAGGACTCCAGGACCAAGCTGTTTATCTCTGGCATTGTCGTACAGTGCGCAATGACAATTGTGAACATCAGTGGCACAAACACAAAGTAACATAACTCCAACAAAAATCAAACTCTTGTGTCTGAGTTCCGTGTCAGATTTCAGGGACGTTGAAGCTAGGCACCCAAACAAGCAACTGCTGTGCATGAAAACCATAAAACATGTTTTTCTTTAGAACATCAACATGACAGAGACTCTACGACGTGCAGTATCTTTCAACCATTTTCAACCTATATTGGCACCATATTGGAGGCGCATGTTGGAATTTCACGGCTATGTCCAAACATCATCAGCAAATGCGCTTCTTTTCCCACGCTCCAGTCGTCAGGTACTGGCTTTCATCGGCTCCCAGTAGTCTTTGTGTTGAGATCCTGCATGGCGTATGGGGCCAAGGACAAACGATGTAACATGGGGGTCATCCACTTACCTGCGGGGATTGTCAGTTGAATTGGAAACATCAATCATACAAGGATTCAACGGGCGGTACCTGAGAAAAAACTGCCATGTCAGCAGGTTGTCCAATTTTGTCAAACATGTTTGAAAAAGTCAGGGGTCATTCTATACATCGACTTGAAACAACCATCCATAGCATAGTTTCAGGATATGGAGCCTTGATGGTAGGACACGAGCATGTGGCAGCTGGGCGGTTAATCATGCTCTCTTCGATGATATCCCAAGATTCCATATGATAATATTACATATATATATATATATAACCGTTCAAAGCAGGGTAGTTTCAACCAAACTCAACCAATTCCCTGACGCTATTGCACTCAATTCATATCATCCCAAATACAAAACAAGCCCACATACCCCAAAACACCTGCACGGTAATATGGAAGTTATATCCGCCGACCTCAGCCGACGGCAAGGGGGAGCGCGCCAGAGAAAAAGTGCATCAGTGGGTTGGCTCCGAAGCCAGCCTGCCATAGTGTTTAGCAGGGTGCAAGGACCGCGGTCAGGAGCCACTTCCTTTCCTTTTTTCTAGGGCTCAGAATGTAACGTTAGACAGCCATGNACAAGCTTCAGCGTTTGCCCGCCCCCAAACGCTCCCGCAGGCCTTTCCAAGGCACCTCTCGCAGCTACTGGACACGCCTTCCGCAAGCCTTTCCACGTTACGAAGGGTTTCCGACACGGCCTGGTAAGACTTTCAGCTGGATGCCTTTTTTTAGCTAGAGTTTTTCCAACGACCACGGTGAGGAGCCACTTCCTTTCCTTTTTTCTAAGGCTCAGAAAGTAACGTTAGAGACCGCGGCCTGTGGCCTGGNCACAACTTTGTCACACACACACAGCACTTTCACACACAACTCTTTCACACACAACCTTGTCACACACAACTCTTTGACACACAACCTGGTCACACACAGACAGCACTTTTACACACAACTCTTTCACACACAACCTTGTCACCCAGCACTCTTTCACACACAATCTTGTCAATTGTAACTCTTTGACACACAACCTGG
>BGPT01001247.1:21904-109546 GCA_003297045.1 Symbiodinium sp. clade C Y103 | reverse complement strand
GCTTTTCAAAGAGGCTCCAATTTAAGATGCGACAGGCTCAAACATAAATAGGCTAAAGATCCCGAATCAAAGGATTGGAGTTGTTAAAACTTGAAACTACTAAGTTCTTCATACTTTTCAAGAAAGAACGACCCAGCAATGGAGACTGGCAAATCCTGCCATCGCCTTCATACGCCCAATTTGACTAACATGCATGCGGCCACATGTTCACATGCCCCCCTGGCCCGACATACTCTCTTTTTTGTTAATTACTCTGCGGGTTAAATTTCAACATGGAGATGGGGTCTGCCAATCCACAAATATTGAATCTGGAATTGGGGTTTTGAAGCGTGAGCTTTCGAATCCTTAGATTTCGTAAATGTCTCGAAATTATGGGTTTCGAAGATTTTTGCTTTTTTTTTTTTTTCGAAACATCCACTTCCACCTGCGCAAAGTCCACTTCTACATGCGCAACATCCACTTCCATCCGCTCAAATGACACGAAATTAGATGATTTAAGATCCAATTGTGCATCTACAAGATCAAACCGAAGCCGCACATGTTCACACACTTCGTTTTCCACATGCTTCTGCAGTATCAAAAAAACCAGACTAGCTGTCATAAACTGCATCAGCATGCATCAGCAAATCAGCACTCATGCCCAAAGACCAGCAATGAAACGCATGGCGATGGGGTCTGCCACACCNCATGCATCAGCAAATCAGCACTCATGCCCAAAGACCAGCAATGAAACGCATGGCGATGGGGTCTGCCACACCCCTCAATATCGAATCTGGAATTGGGGTGTGGAAACATTAGCCTTTCGAACTTCGAACCTTTCGATTTCGTAAATGCCTCGAAATTGTGGGTTTCGAAGATTTTTATGAACGCATGGCGATGGAATCTGCCACATCCCTATAATATCGAATCTGGCCTTATGAACTTCGAACCTTTAGATTTCGTAAATGCTTCGAAATTGACAGTTTCNATGGAATCTGCCACATCCCTATAATATCGAATCTGGCCTTATGAACTTCGAACCTTTAGATTTCGTAAATGCTTCGAAATTGACAGTTTCGAAGATTTTTGCAAAAACTGATTTTTTCGAAACATCCACTTCCACCTGCGCAAAGTCCACTTCTACATGCGCAACATCCACTTCCATCCGCTCAAACGACCATTTTCNAAAACTGATTTTTTCGAAACATCCACTTCCACCTGCGCAAAGTCCACTTCTACATGCGCAACATCCACTTCCATCCGCTCAAACGACCATTTTCGAAAGTAGGTGATTTTTCATGTTTTTCCGTATTTGTTTCGAAATGGGGATATCTCGAAACGAAGGTGGAAGTGGATGTTTCGAAAAAAAGGAACATATTCGTAAAAATCTTCGAAACCCACAATNGGCATTTACGAAATCGAAAGGTTCGAAGTTCGAAACGCTAATGTTGCCAAACGCATGGCGATGGGGTCTGCCTGACACCCCTCAATATCGAATCTGGAAATGGAGTTTGGAAACATTAGCCTTTCGAACTTCGAACCTTTCGATTTCGTAAATGCCTCGAAATTGTGGGTTTCGAAGATTTTTGCGAAAACATATTTTTTTGAAACATCGCATGATTTTTTTTTGGCACTGCAGAAGCATGTGGAAAACAAAGTGTGTGAACATGTGCGGCTTCGGTTTTATTTTGTAGATGCACATTTTTCGTCGCAATTAGCAGACATGCCGATNACTGCAGAAGCATGTGGAAAACAAAGTGTGTGAACATGTGCGGCTTCGGTTTTATTTTGTAGATGCACATTTTTCGTCGCAATTAGCAGACATGCCGATGCCTCTTTTGGAGTGGCAGGCTGGAAACGTCTTGTCGATTGGCCGACTTTCGAACTTAAACTTCTACATGCNCGTGCAGTTTTGTCCTTCTTTTAGTACCTCTTGGCAACATCAGGCAAATTTGTGAAAATCAATGAACATCGAAACGTCCACTTCTGGGGCCAATGTGGTCTTCGACCACTTATTTTTGGATGTTCCAGGTTCCAGGTACATATAGAGAATTATATAGATGATTTTCCCACTAAAACCTCCATGTATGGGGGATTTCCCATTGCCATGTTTGATTACCAGAAGGTAAGATCACTAAGTAAGACCTAGGATGACAGCAGTTTGCCCATTCCCTCGTTTGAGGGTCAGGCGGTAGATGGCAGGGGCCCATCGGGATGTCAAAGACACCCTGGGGGTTGCGGTGGCGTTTAGCGGTGCGACCGCTTCGTAGATTGCACAGCGCCCTCTCTGAGGGAATGCGAAAAGCGCGAAAAGAAAGCAGGGCAAATGGGCAAGTCTCTGGATGCAACAAACCTGAAAGGGCCCAGCCCCAAGCCCCAAAAATGGATGGTCCTGGAAGTCAAAAAATCCTGGAATTGAACCATTCGAAATCGGCATTTTATGGGATTCAGCCACAAACATGTTCATTTAGTGGGTTTAGACCATGAAACATGGGAATTTACTGCGTAAAACATAGCGACGTCACTTTGTTAAAGGATTATCAGTAAGGGTGACTGTCCCAAATTATGGCCTTCTCTCAGGTTGCTGGGTGTCGGCCGGGGAAAGGGAAGATTGTAGGCCTTCTCTCAGGTTGGTGAATTGTTATGTATATACCTTACCCAGAGGCACCATTCTCGGTTCATTTTTTCGATACATATACCTCTTGTAATTGGGATGATGTAAAACGATCCCTGGTTGACGTTTATTGTTGGGTTTACCACATTAATTATAAAACATAATATAACATATATACATGACACTACATGATATATGTATATATAATTATATGTGTATATATAAAATACAGAATTAACAAAATAATGCACACTATAATATACATGTCTACGTATGTATATTATATTATCTATTCTCATACCCTAGCCCCAGGGCATCCCAGGGCTTTTCAATGTGCTTGGAGGAGCCCATCCACATCCAAGTGGGAGACACCAACAGCTTGCAGGTGCCACGGGTAATCGTAACATATCTGAACTGGGATGCACATCCAGGAACCACCCCACAAAGATCTTATTTTAGAAAATTGGGATTTTCTGACTTGTAAAATCATCGCCCAGTGCATTTGGTGGTTTTTCAATGGTTCAAATGTCTTCAACTGAGAAATGGCACGCTTTGGCCGGTGGGTCCGCAGTGTCCACAGGCCAATGAGGACATCAGTCAGCAGGTCATGGTGCTGGACGCCTCCCAGAAAGACGATGCCCTGCTGCAGGTGTGGCGCTAGCATCAAGGGGCCGAGGGACGAGAGTTTCTCATGGAGTGCTTGGAGGGTCTAGGAGAATCCTCGGATTTGATAGTGGCCTTCAGTGGACTGGCCATCTTTTTGTCGGAAATGGGTAAATCTGATGGAAATCTGAGGGTTTACAAAAACACGATGTAAATGGAGAGGAAGATGATGGACAATATAACGCATTGATAGAGGGTGACCTGCTTTGGAAGACAATTTTCTGATTGGAAAGAGCATTTGTTGCCCGCAATGTGAGCTTTCGGAAGTCCAGCAGAGGTTAGGATGCTGATTGACATGTGTTACTTAACAAGAGATGGTTCAAAGATGTTCAATCGGCATGCTTTGCACTCATTTACCATTCCCTACACAAAGGGTTATTGATGGCTCTCAATTACATGTTTTTACCTCAAAACTGTATTGTACGTTGTCCTTTCTATGCAATAGTATCTACACTTTGGCAATCACTGCAATGCAAAGGCAACCACTTATAGATGATTCCTATACTTAATTGAAAATGGTCTCGATGGTGTTCTCTCCATTATCCATCAGCAGTGTCACAAAGAAGGGCGACCACTTCCAGACCCTCATGGAGAGAAAGGGGGGGATACATATTCATGTTATTCATGAAAATTCCTCAAACTGGTTTGTTTCAGGTTTGCTCACACCAGTCGATTATGCCAATTAGAATTGATTGCAAAAAATGGTTTCCAGTTTCATTGCCAACATACAGTATTGCATATTATAATCCCGAACTATTCATCAATCAACAGCTCATTTATATCATGTTATATCCCCACAGGTTTAATGGTTACCCCGAGAAACCTGCACACAGATGATCCAATCACCATTAAAGCACTATCATCATCAACAGCTCATCAATTACGTTTGATAGTTGAAACTACGTACTATTTACTCGATTAAATGCCATTAAATCACTCATCAACCAGGGTCTCAGCAGCCACTGCTCATTATAATTCAACCACTCAAGAATCTCAAGAGATCATTCCAATTTATTCCTCATGGATAGGGATTTTAAATGGAGATTACTACTGTATACTATAGGAAAATATCATTAAAATCTCGTTAGATCCCTCCATTCGTCCGCCACGCTACTCCAGGTGCTCCGGGGATCTGCCGAGTCCTCGCGCATCTTGGTCTTCGTGGCCATGCGCAAGCAATGCGACATCGTGGTGCGGTGCTTGCGCAAGCACGGCGTCGCTTCGGCCAAGCTGGTGAGTTCCCTGTGGGGCAAGTACCGGGTAGATCTCTGGTGGGAAAAAAGATGGGAGAGAATGTGAGGGAAACTACGGAACAACATCAAAAATCCTCGGGAAATATGGGAAAACAAGGAAACACATTTGTGCAACGGGGAAGAGATGGGAAACTCATCTACAAAGCTGGGATTGGCGGCAGTGAACCTGAGCGTCTCATGTCTGCACTGGGACAAAAGGAGATTGCGGAGTCTCTACATGGGTATTGGTCAAAGTCATGAGATGGTGTGTTAGAAATGATCAGTCCGTTTGTGGTCACCATGCACAGAATTTTGACACCCTCCAAAAAATAAGTTCTGTTTTCAACACAAATCCTCTCTTGAATAGTGACGTGAGGTGATTTTGAACCACCAAAAATGCAGGAAACCTTGAATGTCCCGCTATACGTGAACAGTGGGTAACCATCAATGGTGTAATTCATTGGTTACTAGCCACCTATTAAAAAAAAACATCCGGATGCCGCCGGCCCAGACACTCAGCCCAGGTCCGCGCCAATGCCATGCACAGCGACAAGGATCAACAGGCGCAACTCAGTGGCCGCTGTCACTGGCCGCTGGTGGTATTTTCAGTCAGCCGCCATCCCCAAATTTTCCATGTTGATGGGTGGTTTCTCAACCATCCATGTGGTCTATGACATGGCTTGACTGACATTAGATAGAATATGATGAGTTTCAGCTAATTTTGTGAATAGTATATGGAATAGTTCCAATAGAATATGAAGAGTTGATAGTGTATAGTGTATAGAACATACTCCCAATGTATATAGTGAGTTGTTTTTGAGAGTTCCATGAACTTCCATATTCTATCTACTCAAGGATTGCTATATTTGTATGTTATCTATGAACATTTAATGCATTAAGATTACCCGAACGTAGATTTAGGCTACCGCTGTGACTATGATATATAGGAAGAGGTAGATTAGATTGAGATTTGAACATCATGCGTGGGGGTCCTAGTGGCTAGGGACTTGCCAAAAACATACTTGCAAAGCGGGATGATGGACCCAACTACGGGTCTCGATTGAGGAACCTGAGTCAACCGCCCCATTGATACTAAGCGATATTACTTGATGTCCACTGTCAATCTGCAACCATCCCATTCTTTGGGTTCTTTGAGTTCCTAGCTGAAGCCCATGTCGCATAAACGACCGAAGGTGCGGATGATCCATCCTGTCTCTAGCAGTCATGACACGCCTTCCTGGCCACTCGAAATCTTACCATGCGCACCTGACCCAGGATGATTTGATACATTCCTTCGGTGTGAGTCATAGCCATTCTTGGATTCCATTTCTGGTTCAGCCCTGTTTTTTTTTGGTGATAAGCCTGATGGCCATTGGTGTTACTTGGGGCGGAGGAGCGAGAAGAAGCCCTGGCGGAATTTCGCAATGGGCAAGCACGTGTGCTTGTTGCTACAGATGTGGCTGCCAGAGGGTGCCTTGGGATTTTCGTGGGTGAACTCGATGCCCCAGGGCCCGGACAAGCAAAAGGTTCCAGGTGGGTTTTAAAGGGGCAATCTTTGAGGGCCAGGGAAAAAACACAAAATAAGTATGTCTTTTTGAAGCTCTCAGAGTATCAGCATTTATTGTCATTTCTCTTGATTTTGGAAGCGTGCGCTTGCGGGGACATAGTACTTTGTGGACTTGTTTGTCAGATTCTACCCTTTGAAAATAGAGAGAGAGGGAGAGAGAGAGAGAGAGAGAGAGAGAGAGAGAGAGAAAAAACCATGCCCAACTGCCAGGGCTTACTGTGGTTTCCCACATACTTGTTTTTTCCCTCAATCTTTTTCTCCCTTTCTCAGAGTAAAAACTGTTTGATTGACAGGTTGGACATCAAAGATGTGACGTTGGTGGTGCCTCTTGGCTAAGGTGCTTTTGGTCACTGGATTATCCATCGAACATCGATAGGACAAAATGATAAAAAAATGGGTTTTACTTTTACTATCCAAATCCAGGGGTTGTACTAATTACTAATTACTTGGTCTATGAGTCTATGATGATATAAATGGTGTTCCATTGTGTATCTGGACACAGTGGTGAATTACAAATGTCAAATCAATTCTGGGATGCAGGACTTCTCTCTTCAGGCCGGTCACAGCGTAGCCATTAGATGGAATCACTAAGGCTTCACGAAGGAAACCATGGAATGCCCATGGTCACTAGCCTCACGTTCGCCATCATAGGCAATCTATGGTGATCTATGATTTTCTCCCAGAAATTGTTGGAGGGAATGCAGGCAACCCAATATTTGGCTGGTAAAAATTATGGTTTCTTGTAGATCTTCCCCTGAACCCAACGATTTGAGTCGAGCTTCTCAGTTTGGATCGATGCTTGGTTAACTTGGGTAGATTGGGTAGTATTTGAGGAGTCTGCAGATATTTCTGCTGGGGTATCATTTTTTCATTGGACTGTTGTTAGCTCCTAAGGTGATCTGAACAGGGGAAATTGGATTCGCAGTGCATGGTATTTTGGGTTCACCAGGATCGTATGAATGGTAGTAGGTGCAGAGATAGAACAAATGATGACCCCAGGGTCTACTCCTTTATCTATTTCAGGAGCAGGGTTCCTCTGATTCAAACAGGGGATCTCTCGTTGGGACCAATACCAAGCGGCTGCCAGTGGCCGACCAGCAACCAATTCTTCAAGTAATTCCTGATGTTTTCCTGGTTAGTTCAACCCTATGTTTTTGTTGGTATTCCAGGAGATTCCGTGATTCCCAGAATTGAATGAAGCGATAATGTGCAGGAGACTTCCATATTTGGTGAGAACCATTGTCAAGAAGCATGGTTTGCCCGAGATTTTCCCTCCAACCAATCCATTTAGCTGGTTGGGTCTCCATCTCAGAGCTCCTTGAGTATCAAGCCGCGGTGTCCCCTTTGCCATGCAGATGACTCAGAGCTGCACATGTCTGGAAGTCTGCCAATCCCGGGCTGCCACAAATGGTTCTCCCATGTTCTTTGACTGGAGTCATACTCGGTTTCCTATCGATGCATGTTGAATTGCTAAGTACCAAATTACTGGGGTACCGTACCAGCTGGATCTTCAAAGATCGGGGTGAAGCATTTTTTTGGCTTGTGTCTTCAAGCCGCCCACTCCAGCTTCCATCCTTTTTCAGCACCTTTCCCAGCGCCATGGAGCCGGCAAAGTCTTCGTTGCAGAAGGAGAAGCCGCAGAGACTTTCGTCCAAGAAAGTGACCGTAGATGCTCCCCTCAAGGAAGCTGAGGCCAGAAACAGCGCTGGGACCAGGATTTTTGGGGATGGCTACGCCATGGCCTGAGCCAACCGCTACTGTTGGGGGATGAACAGCCATGACTACCAGGGACTAGCAGCTATTTCGAGTTGCAGGCTACCATCAGGGTTTTGATCCACCATGGGCAGTTTGAAGCCGCCAGAATCGAACAGGGAGAGAAGTTTGCTACCATCTTTGTTCCAACCATTGCGAGAAATGATGCTATCATATACTATCACAACATCAAAATAGTACATCAGTGTATGTACATCAGCCAAAAAATATCGAAAGCATTTGACTAATCTCGCACAATACCACCCACAGGCGTCCTTTCAGTTTTCTTGAAAAGCACCTCGACTGCCAGGATTGGTTTTGTAAGTACGAATTTGTCAGGAAACTCCTATATATTTTTTGATTTCAAGTGCTAGCATTTCCTCTAGATGTTCCCTTAATCCATCCAGAGAATAACATCTTCGGTGTTTCACTCCGTTTTTTCTTGGTGTGACCCTCTGCTAATCTACCTGTTTGCTATGGAAACCCAGGATCTTTAGTAGGTCAATTGCGTATAAACAGCCATGGCTTCCATAGCTAGGTTGGATTACCAGGGGGTACATCATGGTATATCATGGTCATGTTGGGTGCTTCATCCTCATTTTTGGTGGTTAAATCTTTCATATTTACACAAATAGAGATTTCCCAAACCGGGGGTAATTACCCCTAAATCATCCATTTCTAGACGAATTTTCCATTGTAAACCCTCCAGCTATTCGGGTTCCCCCATTGATGGAAGCCCCCATATTTGGTCCTTTTACGAAGAATAGAAGGGTCGGTGTGGTATATTATCTATTATCATCTAACTTTTTCGGTGCTTAAATCCCATTCACACGAATGGAGGTTTCCTAACATAGGGGCACCCCAATAGCTGGATGGTTTCTCATGGAAAATCCCCAGCAAAAATGGATGATTTGGGGGTACCACCATGACTAAGGAAACCTCCGGCCATAGCCCATTCACATCCCATGAATCCCTCATGATCTGGGACTTCATAAAAAAACAGGTCGAGGACCTGGAGGTGCTTGTCACAGCCGAAAGCAACTCAGTTTCACGATTTCACCCAGAAAAATGGTGATCTGATGGTGATTTAACCATCAAACACATCAGGCATTTGGGATTTATGGTTGTTTTTCACCAACACACATGGGAAGATCATGGGGGACAATAGATTTTTGGCTAAACAACTGACATGATTCATCTGGGTGTGTCTGAAAACTGGGAATGAATGGGAATTATGATTTTTACATCCCAGTTGTAGCCATGTGAGAATAGGGATTTGATGGTGATTAATCAGGTGATGGAATGTAAATTCATGTAAATTCCCTATTTTCAGACAGTCACCCAGCAGAAGCTTGGGTGATCCTGGCTAGCTGAGGTTGAGCAGGCCATGTAACAGATTAATACAGACATGCATATCTTTGCATATCCACACATACAATATATATATATATGATTATATATGTATATATGTATATACACACACACCACAATATAGCTATATATATATATATTTGCACTTATATAATTTTCTCGTTTACATTATTCTTTAGCCACAAGCTGCGATACTGACCAGCTCAAAATAATACATTCAAGTCATTCAAGGTGGTAGCTTATACTTAGTGAAGTTGATTCATAATTATGTCAAGGAGGCTTTATGGTAGAGTTGTCTGTAGTGAAAGGGGGGTTGCAAACTAACAAACACAACTGGGGGGCACCACCTTGTAGTTTTTGCCGGTGAACTAAGCCATAACCCAGGGTGCCAACCTGTATTTTCCTCAAGAAACGGGGGGAGACGAAAGACTGGGGGATAGACCACAATTTGTGGGCTGACTCCTTCTCTCATAAGCAGGCAATGTAAACAATTATCTAAATTTGGATAACGCCAACCACAGATAGATAAAGTATGATACGGAAGTACATGGAAGTACATTTTACATATTTTCCTAGAAAATGTGAGTTACAGCTAGGTGAATGCATGTAAAAGCAGGATCAATGACCTCCTGGGTTGTTGGATTGGGAGCGTTCCTGGGCTGACACCCCTTAGTAATAATCAACCAGAGCTTGCTAGTCTAGGGTTGGCATTTCTGTATCAAACAGATTCAAACATTGAGATCCATATGCAGCTACACCGGGTGTCACATGGTGAAGATAAGTGGTCAGCGGTCTAGCAGATTTCTGGAGCCTTACTTCGCAACTAGGGTATAATCATGTATAATCATGTGCAATCTATGATGCCCCAGTTACTGCACTAGCACTCCTGCCGAGGGAAGTGGGTAAACAATTGGTCAACCTCCCGGAAAAGGTGATGTTGATGAAGGAAATGGATGGAAATGGAAGAAACCCTGAGGTTCTGTCGAATCAGCTTTCTTGTCCAGCTTGGTTGGTTTGACACCAGTCTTGCTGGTTAAACGACCCGTTTGTTCTCAAACAACAGTGTTTCGTGGTGAGATCTTTATTCAATTTGTTGGTTAAAACTACTTACTAGTTGATTTCCTCTCCAATTCTTGGTTGAAACCAACATTTTGACATGTGTGGTTGTTTCAAGCATGGTTTGTTCAGTTTTGGCTTGTTCAAACATGGTATAACCTAACCGTACCCTCTGGTGAATTAGTATAGACCCTGAAAATCGCCATGTTTGAGTGGAAACTCATCTTCCAACCCCTATCTGTCCAGGTCTATGTTAGTTTACTGGAGGGTAACCTTTCCTTTTCACCCCCTTGGTGGAAACGCATCATTTTTTCCATGGGACCAACGACGTTTTTCCCAAGGCGAGATCGAGGACGTGACGCCGATCCCGCCACCCGAGGCGCCGCCACCGAAGTCGCCCAGTTTCTTGGGGTTGAAAGCTGGGGGAATGGGGCCAAGAGTTGGGTATGTATTGTATGATGGGATAATTATATATATACCAAACTTTATATATATATATATACATTTATGAATACAGAAAAAATCTATATAGGTACGTATGCATGTACACACATATATATATATATATATATATTAATGCACACCCGTGTTATGTACATGTGTGTGTGTGTGTTTGCAGATCTATTGTTATTAACTACTATTCTTATCATCTAAATAGACTTATTTGGAATCACGCGTCCCCGATGTTTAGGTGAGGTTTTTACTAAAAGCAAGATGTGTCAGTTGCGATCCCTGATTGCCAACGGGTTGCACCCTCTAAAATTCAACATGAAACCCACCAAAGAGTGCCAGATATCCTCACACGAGTCATCTTCCAGGCCCTATCGAGTCGAGTTGAGATGGTAATGTTGTTAAAACAATAATAAACCATCCCCTAAATCACCATAAATAGGTGGTATACACCATTCCCAAATGGGTGGTTTATTATCGTTTTACCCACAGACATCTTTTAGAAACAGAAGGCGGGGACCCCCAAGAACTCCGTTGGCGTTCCGAGGTTTGACGCCGGTGAGTCCCAATGGACCCACTCTGCAGGAGGAAGTGGATCGACTGGAGGCAGGCCTCTCGAGGCCTAAGAGTTGGGATGGGGATGTGGATGGGCTGGGGAGAAGCCTCAAAAGATCTCAAAAGTGACCAAGTCCATCCAAAAGTCTTGAGAAAATCATCGAAAATCACTGGCCGGAGGCCATTTTTTCGGGTTCCATACTAAATTTTAAGGAGCATTGAGCATTGATGGTGTTTGACCGAGGAAGTCTGGTTGGTAGTTTCATCCATCTCTGTTCCAAGATGGCGAGACCCCAGATGAAATGGCCCGGTTCAGGATCAAACCCTCGCATTTCTTGGGGAAACCAATGAATTGACCTCTACCCAAAGTGGATAGGAGTATATAGTAGAGTAGTGAGTGATGATTATCCAGGTCATGGAATGCGTTGGTCACTGGTTCTGATTCACAACTCGTTTCTATCCTTAACTTGACCTACTTTATGATTTATTCAGATTGACCAGGTCAACAAGTCATGATAAGTCATGTTTCCCGTCATGGCCATGGATTGAACATTTGGTAAGGACGCCCCGCTACAAACCCTCAAGCTTTCTGTTACTTCTTGGACACCACATGCACATCCAGTGACGCGAAAACCCAGTTTCGCACGAGGTGTGTAGCTGAGTTTCGCGCACAAGCAGAAGACCTTTTGGTGAGGCATTTAGCTGTGCTAGATGAAGTTCAGGCGCATGACCGCACTGGGTGTGGTGAACAGGTAAGACCCAAAATCAACCAACCCTCTTTCTGGATCCATGTTTGGGAAAATCTCAAATCTTTCGGGAACGCTAAAATTCAATAGGAACTGAGGATAACTTAGGACTCACCTCCCGACTACAGCGGGTTGAACATGGGCCGAGTTTCAGTTTCATCTGTTTCATGTTGCGCCAAAAATGCCCCGCCCCAAAATGCCCTACGAGGTGATTCATGACTCGCAGATGTCCAACTTAGTGGCTGAGAACACCTTCCTGCGGGAGAAGTTGGGTCTGAAAGTTCCGGAGCAGGTGACCAACATCATGTTCCAAAACATGATCGCTGAACCTGGGCCACTGCACATGGATTTTGGTCCTCCAACTCCGAAAGATAATTGGGATCCTATCGAAACACGTGAAATTGGGAGGGAAATTTGTGGAAGAATCAGAAACGTTTATATGAAACAAGATGACAATGTCTCCACAGTTTGGTGGAAGAGCCGCAGGTGCCAATTTTGTGGGAATAATTCTTCTTCAAAGTGTCAATGAGCATATTATCAATCATCAATTGGATAGGGATATATGATGATATATGGCCAACCATTTTCTGGCGATACTCTTGTAGGGATGCTCAGGGAATTTCAGTATTATCGCCAACTTGCCAACATAGGATATATGATATATATATATATAATATATATATATAAATAATATACACACCATCACACACACATAATACACGTAAAATCAACATTGGGTTTCTTCTGGAAACTGTATAGCTATGTTACATAAAGTCCAAATAACGTACTGTAATAGAAGTTCATATGTCCATGACTCTCAAAAAAAACCCTATATGCAGGACATATAGTAAATTCATATAAATTCATATAAAGTCAAGAATTGGGAAACTGCTTCTTTTGACTTTTTTATGTTTACCCAGATCCCACAGGAATCCCAATCTCTTCGTCTCAGCCCTTGGCTGCGTCTGGCATCTAAGGAGCCAAAAAGGAAGCCCAGCAGAGGGAACCGCAATGCGTTCCAGGCGTCAGATACATCAGGGATTTGACCGGCGAAACTGGCATTGGGCCCTGGGATTTGGCACTAATAATGGTAGCTTAATACTGGAATATACTGGTAGATGATGGTGGATGACATTCATAGTTGATTCATGGTTGAAGCGGAAATCATGGCGATACAATGGTGATACTGTGAACCCAGGATTAATGAACCAATATTGATTCATCACTATTTTGGGGGTTAAAGTCCTAACAATCCAGGTTTTTTTGAATCCGGGGTTGACTCTAAACTACTGTGTAAACCTGGGTCAATGCTGGCTTACCGCTTTGAAGCGAGAACATCATGTCCCAGGCATAGGGAAACCAAGGCCCCCGTGATTTTTGGATTGGTTTAAGGGCCAATTTACAGGAACCCCCATATTCATGGCAAAAACGATGGTTTCCCTTAGATTTGCTCTTAAACCAATCCTTTGATCTGTAATTCATATCTTCTAGGACCCCTCCGCCGGGTCTACCTCGGTCCAAGCAATTTAAAGGCCCCTTCTCAGGATGAAGAGGATGCGGGACCGCAATCCTACAAGCAGAAGCAGGAGTCCGGTGAGTGCGGTCATCATCCCATAATATGCATCCCAGTCAGTGGGTAAGAACCAAGCCAGTTATCTGTGGGATATACACCAGTTGTATATCGCTGACCCTCAGGTAGTCATGGCTGACACGGAAATCCCCATAAATTGAGGTTTTAGTCGGAAAATCATCTCTAAATGAGGGATTTTCCATTTTCATCTATTTTAATTTGTGATTACCGGAGGACATATAGCCATCCCGAAAAGATCGAAAAGACGTTTCCAGGTGGTTATGAATGATATATTCACTACATATTTCCAGGTTTTCGACTTTTCCATCATTTTTGGGGTTATGTGTATAATTGTGCATATGGAGGTTTCCTAAAATGGGGATACCCCAAAACCATGGGTTTCAAAACTAAAATGGTCCAATGACTTGGATGATTTGGGGTACAATACCTCCATTTTGCGAAACCTCCATTTGATGATATTCATATGTATAGGGTCTATGTACAGATGAGTTAGGTCAAAGAATCAAATCAAATGTTGCTAGATGGGTGTGTCTGAAAATAGGGTTTTTCCCCCCAATAAAGGCCATTTAATCGGGAGAATGATCATTAACCATTGGGTTTTGGGGTACACTATTTTCAGACAAACCCAGATATGGTTCTGCACCACTTTACGATTCCTGGGATGCGCCTTTTGAGCCGCAGGATGCACCGCCCAACGGGCCCAACTTCCCACCACCTCCTGGGAAAATGGCGCGGGGCAAGAAGGGTGTCTTGGCGCAGTTGGTGAATGGGTTGATGGCAGCCATTTTGAGCAATAGATGATCTATAATAGGTGTGATAGTAATATATAGTTATAGTATGTTATAGTTATAGATAGTAATGTATAGTGATATCTCAGATTTAGCAAGAGATGATCTATAATAGATGTCATAGCAACAGTAATGTCTAGTTTTATATAGCAATATCTAGTAAGAATCTCAGATTTGGACCTTAATTTTCATAAACAAGGTGAAACAACTGTATAATCAGTCTATACGTTGAGGTGTGTCGGCTAGAAAAGAAACCCAGCAGGGGTGGGTTGAAGCCCCGGCAGTGCCATAGTGTTTGCTGATGCTGCCCGGACCATATGGCCAGGGCTCCAAGAGAAACCTGGCCCCTGGCAATGCTCCAAATTCCTGCATGATCTAGAGAAAAGTTACCAAGAAAAGACGGGGTTTCCCATTGCCATGCTTGTTTGCTGTTGTTTGCTGGAGGG
Source organism: Symbiodinium sp. clade C Y103 (assembly GCA_003297045.1). NCBI lineage: Eukaryota > Dinophyceae > Suessiales > Symbiodiniaceae > Cladocopium > Cladocopium sp. clade C. Next base: position 94,736 of record BGPT01001247.1, on the reverse strand, counting down.
CATCGACAATTTAGGTCAATTTTACGGTACAAGGGTTAGGAGGGAGCGTTTCGGAGTTATGGTTGTAGTTGTATCCATATACCCCCCCAAACATGGGGAGCCAAGGAGCTACGGAGTTTCCCGACCACATCATAGAATTAAAGACTGTTTCAAGCACGTCAGACCCTGCCCGCAATGCCCAGGAGCTCAGAAGCCAGGCCGATGCCGCCATAGGGCTGTTCAATTGAATTGTTGATATGTGATAGATAGATAAGATAAGATATGATTTGATTTGATTTGATTTGACTAGATAGAGAGGGAGAGAGAGAGAGAGAGAGAGATATATATATATATATACATGAATTAGGATGCTATACTATATGGCACAGACAGATTCAACAGATGAGCTTCGGAGATGGCTGACCCTTCACTTGCAGTTGCTGCCACCTTGCTAGGTGGAAGTTGGCAGGCCTTCATGGCGTGGGTTCCCAATGCCTCAGCGATGCAAATCGCTGAGCCCTGGAAGCCGTTGCCGCCACCTGAAGAGGAGGAGAAGAAGAAAGGCCCTGGGCCGGGCCCAAGGGACTCCGGGGATACCTGGAGATGGTTGGGGATGAGTGAATTGAAGTTTGGTAAACCGAACAATCCAAAGCTCAAAAAGAGGGGGGGTGTCAAAAGACACAGCTAATTTTCTAGCAAAATTGTAGATGGTTTATGTCTGGGTCACATTCGTAATTTGTGCTTCTCCCTCTACTCCGTGGTAAGAAACTTTGTGAGCTATGGATATCATCACTGTGGCTATTTGGATCTATTTGGCAGTTTCATTCTGATCACTTGAATAAACGGTGAAACGTGGGTTTGAGTCAGCCCTGCCATGGTATCAATTCTTGCTCGACTACCCATGTTTGTATATTTGTGTTGGGTCTGTCAGTCCCTTAAACTTTATCTGCCCCAATGATTTTATAATTAGCCTTTGTAGATTTACCTTCTCGACCTTTGAGTTCGGTTTAGTAGTTACCGTGGGTGTGTTTAAGGTGATTGTTTGCTTTCCCAATAAGAAATACAGAAATACAACATTTGGGAAATCCATATTTTTCTTTAAAAGCGGGGCCTTAAGTCATTGGATTGGTTTAAGGGAAAATCTACCGGAAACCATGGATTTTCCCATGAAATATAGGGGTTTCCTGTCAAGTTTCCCATTTACCAATCCATTGATTAAGTAAATCCAACCTATATATTATATGGATTTTGGATGGGCCTTAAGTAAATCCAACCTATATATAGGTTCCATATAGGTTCTATCACCCGCCAGGATTCCTGAATTTTGGACGCCGCCAGGCTCGAAGAACCGGACGGTCATCAAACGCCCCCAGGGCGAGTTTCTTGGCAGCCAAACGCTCCAAGGGGGGGGTACCCTTTCGTCAGGGCACCTTCGATTTCCAAGAGGTGTTGGTTGTTGTTTTTTGCAATTTTTCTTTTGAACTTAAGGTTGAATAATAGTAATTCTTGAAGGATAGCCAAACGTTCATGGATTTTGTGCGACCTACTGTATGCCAGCTTGCTCCAGAACGGTTTGCCAGCTCTGGAACATTGTTTCGATTTTAATGTCACTTGCGGCAAAGAGCCAGGAATTTTGTTGCCCATAGCAGCGCCAGGAACAAAAACAAGACCGAGGGCGCCCACAATTTCCAAGCTATGCGCGCATCATCCGTAGTACACCGCCCCCAATCGCTTCAAAGAAATGGGTGGAGTTCAACCACCCCCAGGTGTAGATATACCCTATGGCGGACGACGGCAGGCAAATCGAAATCCTCGCACAGGGGCTACCCCTCCATCACGGCGCCCAGCTGGCCCTGGATGCGACGCTCGTGTGCCCTCTGGGGCNGGCAGGCAAATCGAAATCCTCGCACAGGGGCTACCCCTCCATCACGGCGCCCAGCTGGCCCTGGATGCGACGCTCGTGTGCCCTCTGGGGCGAACAGGGGAAGTGCGCCATGTCGCCGACAGTCGGCCCGGCGCGGCAGTCGCATACGCTGCGCGCCGCAAACGGGAGGTCACTTACCCTGAGTTTGCGGCCAACCGACGATGCCGACTCATCGTCTGCGGCATCGAAACCGGGGGCAGGTGGGGAGACGAAGCCATCGCCCTCTTGCGGGGCCTGGCCCAGGCAAAGGCCCGCGAGGTTCCACCATCCCTCCGCGGGGCCACCGCTGCCGCGTTCACCCGCCGGTGGGCGTCCCTTGTTGCCATCGCCGCCCAACNCCCAGGCAAAGGCCCGCGAGGTTCCACCATCCCTCCGCGGGGCCACCGCTGCCGCGTTCACCCGCCGGTGGGCGTCCCTTGTTGCCATCGCCGCCCAACAAGCGCTCGCAGCGAGCTTGCTTGAGCTGCCAGGGGGCGGAAACGACCCTACAGACGATGGCAACCCGCAGCTCCACTCGGTGCTGGCGGACGCGCGTCANGAGGACCTCGAGCCCAGCCGCTTACCTCTGAGAGCGGGGCGGTAACCTGACGCGCCACCATGGACACCGGCGAGGAAAAAGGTGTGGCGGGAAAAAAAAAAAACATGGCAAGGGAAAACCCTCCATTTATAGATGATTTTCCCATTTAAATGCCCATTTGTGGGGTATTTCCCAGCCAGTCGTGTTTGACACCGCTTCACCACATGAAATCCCACTGAGGTTGGCCGTGTTGCCGGGCGTGACTGGAGAAGAGAAGTCACCAAAGGTGTGAAAAACCGAAGGGGGCTGTTGTGGTCTGATGACGATGGTGTGAGATGATGTACCCATCCTTTGGCAATCTGAGGCAGCAAAGTCCAAATCCTCCTTTCATTGGATTGGTTAAAGGGAAAATTTACAGGAAACCATGGATTTTCCCATGCAATATAGGGGTTTCCTGTAAATTTTCCCATTAACCAATCCATTGATCCTTGGATGATCCTTTTCAAACATAGTCGAATCACCCAAATATCGCAGGAGGGTGAGGGTATTCAAAAAAATGATGAATAACCCTGAGCATGTTGATGTCCCAGGCAAGCCTTTGTCTGCAAGATTGGCAGCTCCATGTCTTCATATGAGGCTTCAAAATTTGACCCCTCTCCAACTGACATAGACCCTTAAAAGAATACCAGTTGGAAGACTACTCTTTCTTTACAGAATTCGCTGTTCGTACATTTCATTTGTTCTCAGGGTCTATGTCAGTTGGGCAGTATCGTAATTTTTGAATTTGAATTGCCCACAGCCCACCATAAATGACCTTCTTCAGGACGGGAACCGACCATAAATAGGTGGCATATGGTGGGATCGATTCCAACATATTCCAACCATCTGCAACTGGTATCCAAAGGTACTTGGGGGCGCAGTTCCACCAATAAGTGGTTTATAAAACCATAGTTCTAGGGGTTAAGTTATATCCCATCATATCCCATGTTACAGAGGTTATTACTATAAGTACCCATTAAGCCCTGGCCTGCACCCCCAAGTAGTTCTTTACGTCACCGAACCGGGTGACTCCACGGTGCCAGCTTCGCCAGGAGGAGGGCGATACGGACTCCGACAGCAACGATGGCAATGCCGGGCCCGCGGAGGAGTTCGAGATGCTGGATGTCTGGAGGGCCAGTGCCAAGGCAATGAGACTTGGAGGCGATGATTGTTTGGTGGTGGAAAAGCCACGTTTTTTTTTAGTAATGTTTTTTTTGGGAAACTCTATGGAAGCAAAGTAGATTTCTTGTTCTTTTTGGGGAAATTCAATTGAAATCAATTTCCCGAATGATTTCCAGGCCTCTGCCAAACGATTGGGAATGGGCCCCAGGCATCAGTATGATGTGCCCCCCCCCAGAACCACTGGATAATCAATATCATAAGTATGATTGTCGCCATGAAAATTGCATAAGATTGCCATGTTTTTCTCCATGTTCAAACCAACCGGTGTGATTTTGTGGGTGTAGAATGAGCCATGCTTACTTTCCAAAGTCTCCTTAGGAAGAAGCTCAAAGTGGCGGGCATGCCCTCCGAAACCGAAAGCTCTGCCCCGTGGCGGGGAGATGAGGATTTTGCCGGGAAAGATTTAAACATGTTTGAACCATAATATATAGGTCGTATGTGAACCATATCTATGTCTATGTCATATCTACCAAAAATATGTATGTACAATTAAATATATACACATCTCATTGCAGATCTTTGTCAACTTACTGGATGGTATAATTCCTGTACTACATCTTTTTTCAGCCAGAAATCGGGGTGACGCGGCATCACCTTGACCCTTTGCATAGCCGGCACCGCCCGCAGGAGGATGATTACGAGGAGCCAGCTTCGCACGGGTGGATTTTGCGCCTGGCCGAAGATGAGGATGTTGTTTTTCCTGGGATTTGCTGAGCTGGGGAAGATGAGGATATGACGAGCATACAACGGGGATAGAAAGGGACTATAATGGGGATATGATTGGGATTTGCTGAAGATGGGAATCTATAAAAAATATTCATCGATGGGGGTGACAAAAATTGCAGTATCATCCATCCAACTAGAGATCTAGCTAGTTATTCTGGACTTGCTGAGTCGATTTGTTATTTTCCCGCTGGGAAATCCGCTGCTTGGGAATCTATAGGGAGCATGTTTTCTTTTGTTGGGGGTTCCTTACCCAAATCTAAGTTTTTGGGAGTAAGGATGAATTAATTAGGCAACTCCAAAACTATTTGAAGCACCAACTTGGATGAATTTAGTTGTAGTAGTGGGTAGTAGCCTCTAAAAAGAGATAGGGTTTTACTTTTCTTTCTTTTTGGGGCTTTATGCTCGCAAAAAGCCCTTCGAACTTCGGGGACCCAAGCTAATATGTGTAGCCCCGCCACTGGCAACCTCCAAGAACGGAAAGAATCTTCCAAAGCCACTGTTTGGGTCCTGAGTTTCATAGCAGAAACATGCCCAAGCCACGGGCACCTGGTAAGTGAAAAAACCATGGGATTAGCTAAAAGTGGTCAGTTAGTACAGTAGGTTATTCACGCACACTTTTTGTACCTGTTTTAATTTGGCTTCACACTTTGAAGGATGCAAATGCCGAACCCCCCATTTGACATCATCATTCCGATTATTCACAGCGCAATTTTCGGTTGCCAAATTGGAGGGGGGAACTCATGCACCCTTGGGGGGCTGACTGGTGCACCCACCTGGCCCATCTCGTTCCAGCTCGCATCCACTGAGGAATCCAGATTCCAACACTCGAATCGGCTGGGATTTGGGTTCATTGATGATGGTCTTGTATGACATGGTCACTTGGCGCAGCTGGTGCGATGTGAAGACCTCCTGGAAATGGAGCCCAGGGGAGCTGCAGATCATGCTGTATCCGATAAACCAATCTGAGGCTGGCGGACATCCTAGAAGCACTTGTTTTACAACTTCTTTGGCCTTTTTGACAGGTACCAAAACAGAGGGTGGTTTGCATCAAAGCATCAATGTCATAGCCAGTCTCAAATATTTCAAACAGTGTGGAACATGTTTCAATGTTGTCTTGGGACAACGTTTCAGACAAGTGTCAACCTCGCAAATCATTCACTCTCAGTGGACTCTCAGGTAATGATTCCAATGCAGCTTGGCATCAAATCTGTCACTTGTGATGCTGCAGCCGAGGGGAGAGTCCTTGCCATGTTGCAGCCGAGGGGAGAATTGCCATCAGATAACTTTCAGCTGCATGAAGGCCAGAAGATTGGCGCACTGCCCAGCTCAGAAAGAATCATCCCCCAACAAATGCCTCTTGTCAATTCTTCTCAAACATGTTGTTTTGCACGTCCATGATGCCTGCTTCGTGTTGGTCACGTGGGCGTTGGATGGCTGTCCCAAACCAACTCCACTCATGCGATCTCATGCGCACGATAATGGCAACATATGGCAACTAGCCGGGCATAAAGAATATCTGTTTTGGATGTTGTTCTTGGACTACAAACTCCTCATCTATGCGCATAGATATGTTCCTGGGTTTTGGATGGGAAGAGTGCCATGGGGAGTACTTTGCAATGGGCAGCCCAAAGGCTGGTTATCGTTTACTCGCTTTCAGCTAACGAACCCTGGCACTACTTGTAGCCCTGGTGGTCAATAGTGTTGTATACATACCTCAGGGGGCATTTTTTCAGCCAAAAGTAGCTGGGATAAATTGATTGCTGCGCAACTATCTTGAAATCAAGGTCATGACCTACTTTATGACCTACTCTTAGCATACCTTCTGGTCATCAAATATTGCAATGGGATTGACAGTGGATGTCCCATTGCCAGCCATGTTTGATTACTGAAGGAGATTTGAGACCACCAAACAAGTAGTCCTGAGGCAAGCGTATACCTTGCCAGAGAACTTGTTCTTAGACTTCATGGAGCCTCTCGGCTGGATACCGGAGTCCTCTCGAAGAGCATGAGAGTTGGCACACTTGTGGCACACTTGTTGGGCAGGTTTTTCCCCCGGCATAACGGTGATACCCCTCAAAACTTGGGTAAATATGGGTAAATGTTCCTCTTGGGGGATTTGAAACATGACCTTTTGATGATTGTTGCCAGGGCTTCCCCATGCTTAGTTGCCTGAACTTCGCTTCCGAACCTCGGAAGTGAAGCGCCAGCACAGGTGGACGACCCGGCTCTTTTGGACCTTTGACATTTTCTTCTCCTGCATCACGGGGGTAGCCTGGAGCCCTGGATAGGCCATGATAGCCATGGATAGACTCGGGGCAGATGGGCCTGAAGAGGGGAGCATCTCATGAGAATGGATCCCATTTCATGGATGAATTTATCATTTTCCTTCAAGGCTTCTTGTTTGAAATGAAACGGAAGATTTGGAGTCAGGATGAGGGAAGACTCGGGAAGACCCTTTCAACAGCATAAGTTAACAAGCGACCTGAAAGGACGGAAGAGACATTCACATGCTCGCTTCCCATGCGCGTCGGAGCCATGGGATGTCTACGGAAATGACAGGAGTTAACCGTCATCCAGCATGGTGGGAATTTCCAATGGTTCGCATTCTTCAGTAGTTACTCAGTAGTTCAACGTGAATGAAATATTCGTCAACATTCGTCAACCATAGAAGCTACATATAAATAAGTATAAAAGACTATAGAAGGTAGTAGATAGGTAATCTATATTTCTGGCAGGTTTCCCAGCCACGTTTATCCAAGGGTGCAGGAAATTTGCAGCTCAAGCCTCTGGGGTTGACTAAGGTCACAGCTGACGGCTCAGTGGAGTATGACATCAAGATCATTTTGATGCTTGCTATGGCTTGTTATCGGTAGCCTCCCAAGTTAGAAAAAAAACACGATTTCATATGGAACATTATGGAACCCAAAAACTGGACTTGGAAACTGGAAATTTTGGGGTCGCATGTGAGTTTTCGGGGCTGTAGCAGGTACTGGTAGCACGTACCAAATTGTATGTGTGTTTTTTCTCCTCTCAGTGGTTTGAGATAAGTACAAGCAAACAGTAGTAAACAAGCGGATGTGTGCACAAAATGTTATGTTGCAGGAAGAAATGACATGATCGTGGACTCGGTGTGGTAGGACAATCATGCAAAATCCCAGTGCAATCATGCGAAATACGGTTTAGCCAGCACCTTGGGGTTCGCAGCACAAACGTGCCTGCCGCACGCACACCACTCGCTAAGGAAACGGTATGCAAAGACGTGGCTGGCGATGGATTTAGTCATTGTGCTGTCGGACGCTAGTATGGGCTTGGGTGTGTCCCAAATCATCCACCTTTTTTTCTCCCCCTTTCGGGGAAATCGATGAGTCCACAATTATATCTGAGAGTGTTCTAGATAAATGTGAGTGGCAGGCGAGAATTCATGCACTTGTTGAAGTGGAATATGGTGATGTCTCAATGACCCTGCCCCCTTGTGCCTTTTCTACAATGTTCTACATGGTTCTACACCTCATAGATGGAACATGATGGAACAAGTCTCAAGACATCTCAAGACCATCGGAGATGAGACCTAGTTAGTTTGCTAGAAGATTCATCGCTGGACGTGTGCCATCTTACATAGCGTACTAGAACATACTAGAACTGTACCTGACCGTTTTTCACCAAAGCTTTCAGCATGCTTCCAGCTCTTTCCCTCCAGCGTATACCCTGAGGATTGGTCGGAGGTCATCTTTTCCTCTGGAGGTGGGGCAGTGGGAAAGATTTCTGGTCAACCTGGCCCGAGCTGGTTTTGGATGTCAATTTTCCAGGGGGCTTCCAAAACTATGAAAGACTTCAAGAAATGGTGCTGATTTGTTTTTCTCCGTACTACTAGTAACTTGGAGCTGTAGACCTCAATAAGTCTTGGTGTTTTTTTGGTGCATTTTTTGTGTTCCTGTGGTGGATATCGGAAAATGTAAACTTCGAATTCATCAACCTTGGCTTTTTAACTGCCGAACTCCCTACCGTTTTCCCAACATGAATCCGGAAAAAATCAACCAAACCATCAAAGATTGAGGGCAAAAAGCCTTGGCGGTTTGTTGGCCAATAAGTGATTGTTTGATCGATATATGATATATGCCATCCTGCCATCGAACATAGATCCTGCCAAATAGGGGGTTGGAAGATGAGTTTCCAATACAAATCAATTATTCTCAGGGTCTATGATAACTATGATCGGTCTATGACGGTCTATGTTAATTTACTGGAGGGTACTCTGTTATATCCTTTACTCAAAATTTACCCACTGAGGGATTGGCCACGGGGGTGGATGGGCCAACCTTTCAGAGATGTCAGACCGAAGCACACATCGACTTGTCATTTTTTTGTCAACCATCCATTTTTGCGGATAGTATGTAATTCCTGTACATGATATTGCCATATATTGTCAGAGGCCCCAGAATTGATTCAACAAAAACTCTACCAGACTCCTCCTTATCTTGGAGTAGAAAACTCTTCCGTCAATTTCTCTTGCAAGCATTCAACAAGGTGATTTGGCCCCCCCCAATGTGATGAAAGAGGTGCCTTGAAGCAGTCTTGGACAAACCTGGGCTCCCCATGCCCTAATGTGGCTCTGAAAATGGGCTACACCCAAGTCCTCTGGTCCATCTTCATATATCTTCATTTTTTCCAACTTTGTTGGATTTTATTGGTTCATACCCCATTTTCAGGTACCAAACCCACTTAGATGGGCCATGGGATTAGCTAACTGGTTAGGAAGTGGGTTCTTAAGCCACTATATCCCCATTAATTAGAACCCATTTACCAACTAGTTGACTAGTAAACCACGGCCCAACGTCGAGGTGTGGCCATGTTAAGCTTCGCCCGCACCACACGGATCATACGAATCGTGCGGCTGCTGCGCTTGGTACGGATGCAGGAGCGGTTCATTCTCGGGGTGCCAGCCCTGGAAATGGAAGTGTCAATGGGGAGACATGGGACATCTTCCATGATGGATTTTCCAGCAAGCCATATTTCATGGCTGGCAATGTGGTAAACCCAATATTAGTTGTTAAACCTGTAATTTGGGAATGGCTTCTACCACCCATTTACGGTGATGTTGGGGATGGTTTAGTAGGTTTGCCACATCAATCTGGAAATGATTGTAGCAATCTCCTAAATGGCAATAATAGACAAATCCAATGCTACATAACAATACATAACATATAGTGGAAAAATGGGTATCATTTCGCGTTGGCTGAGGGGAAATACAATGCAGAAGATCTTAATTTTGTTTCCTCTTTACCCTCCAGCTATATTCAACTTTATATCCAACTATTATATCCAATGACTGATGTTGTCTGCCCATTTGTTCCACGGAAAACAAATTGTCGCTCCAAGTCATTTTCCCGCTATTGCATATTATTCCTTATCCAGCAACCCCCTCTAAAATTCAGAAACACTTTGCATTTACCGCGATATTTCGTAGAATTAGAACTCATCCAAGTTTTTTTTGGGGGGTTGCTATCTACTATATCTACTATACTTATTTTTTTCATTTTGTTTCAAAATCTCAGTTTAGATGTCATTTCTGCCATATTTTACCGGAATTCATATGATTTCCTGTGGTTTCAACCGTGTTTCACTAACATTTCCACCCTGCGGATGAGGAGATCATGGCCAATGTCACGGAGCGCATCCAGTCGGAGACGCTGGGCCCGCTGCTGCAAGTGAGTCCCTCAGCGGCTTAAAGAACCGCGCTGCGAGAACGGCGGTGCCTGGAATGGAGGAAGGCCACACAGATATCATATGACATATACATATATAACATATATATATATATCATATAACTTTATATATATATATATAATTATACATACACCTTATAGCACACACACACTTACATTATAATATATTATATAGATAAATGATCAAACATAAAGAACAATACGTATTCAAAGATGAATGGCATGTACGATATACATTATAGCACGCACGCACACACACAATATGTATATATATATATAACATATATATATATACATACGGGCATTGTCAATTTTTAGGGAAAATGACATTCTGCAGATTTCGATCATTATCAAAAACACTTGGAGGATTATCTGAGTTAGTGGTTTATTGTGGTAAAACCAGCAAACATATGCATTTTTGGGCCAGACAATTGGGTGTGCCAGATTAATCTGGATGATCCACGAAGGCGGGAGTTGGTGGTTTCCACCATCTTCTGCCTGCTCTGCATGATGTGCAAGCCCCAAAATGAAGCAAAGCAATTCATGTGTGGCTTCTGAATGGTTTTTGGAATGCCCTCTGGTAAACTAACATAGCTATTGAAAATTGCCATTTATAGTGGATTTTCCCATTGAAAATGGTGATTTTCCATAGTTATGTTAGTTTACGGGAGGGTATTCTGAAGTGGGTTGACGGGGACTACCACTGGACTGCCAGGCAAAGTCCTCATCGTGCTGCTAGCGGTTTCGCACTTCACGGGTTGCCGCTTGGCGGAAACCGCCCACCGTGCACGTCCAGTGGGTCGATATTATGACCTTTGTAGTCAGGGATCCTACTAACCATGTACGTTGGCCAATATGACTAAAACATGCTATGAACATCTATGAGCTATATGAGCTATTGAGCCTCAAAGTGGATGCCGACAGATTGCTTTCTTTACTATGAATCAAGAAGAATTAGCGCTTACTGTAATTCTTGACCAGTACCACTATTCACATACAATCGATCAATTCTTGGCAATATCACATGAGCCTGAAGAAGGCGCTGGTGACCACAAAGATCCCAAACACATCCAAACACTACAATTGCCAGAATTATCCGCAATCTATTGGTCCATTAGCCATCTATTAGCTATCAACACCACCATCTTCAGGGGCCGCGGCTCGGTTGAGGCCTCTGGTTTGCCATCGGGGCGCGAGACACCACAGACAGCACCTGGGTACAAGTCTTGGGCTACAACACTCAAGGACGACCTGCCCGTGTCGAACGAAACTGGAGAAGCCAACCAGATGCAAACAAAAAGATCGTGGGAAGATGGAGTTGGATTACTCTTAGATTCAAGTGAATACTTCAACAATCTTCAACAGCAATTTTAGATGCTTTTAGTAATTTTTAGTCAGATATAGATAGATATATATATATATATATACATATATATACTGGCGTTTTTCCCCCCAAGCCCAAGTTGTGTTTATGATGTCGATGTTTCGTGTGCAACCAGCAATCCGTTGAGCCGCTCCAGGAGTGGATGCCCAGTACCTGGCCTCCCTCCACTGGGCGCTCTCGCAGTTTCTGGCAGTAAAGCTGGGATGTGCTGGCAATTTTTCAAGATGTTGTAGATCATGTATGAATGCTGCATCATCAATTAATCGATGATATATACATATATGATAATATGTATAAATATATATACATGTATGTATATATATATATATATAAGTGTGTATATATATATATGTATATGCGTGTATATTGTGTATAGTGTATTGATTATTATATATTACGTACATACCTATGCGCAGCAAGCAGCTTGCCTGTGCGTCCCAGGAACTTCGTCCACTCATCAGATTGGGGAACACCTTCTTGATCCAAGTGGCCCCCAAGAAATCGATAGCAATTATAGCCTATAGCCAGCTGGCTGGATTTACCATTGTTATGGGTCCATTTCTCCATCCAACGAACTCACTCTCCATGATACTTTTTCATGTCAGATTAAATCCCCCCCGAATTGTTGGTACCTATAGGTTACCCTCTGGTGAACTAACATAGCTATGGAAAATGGCCATTTTTAACGGGAAAATCCACTATTTCTATGGCCATTTTCAATAGCTATGTTAGTTTACCAGAGGGTATACCGCTTCACCATGGCCCTCCATGGCAACCACTGGCCCATCGTGGCGCTGAGATTCTCTGGCGGCATGGACGAAATTTCGCCGGCCTCGCCCATCGAGCGGCTCTTCGCGGTGGCCATGGGGGGCATCATTTTCGTCATCGCCCTGGTTCCCTGGACGCAGCCGGAGCTGTTGTTTGGCCAAAAATGGGGGGGGTCTCAGCATCAAACATAGGGTTTATCCATCAAACATATTCAAACACACGGATTTATCCGTGAAGAATAGTCATGAATAATTATGTAACATCAAACATGCTCAAAAATCGGCATTTATCCGTGAAACATGTTCAAGAATTGGGATGTAGCTAATGAAAAGTGGATGCATGATTGAGTGTAAAGGATGGAAACCATGGTTATAGCCTAGGTATGAGAACCAATTAAATAATCATGGCCCATCTAAGTCAAGTAACATCTCCACTCCGGATGTAGCTTTACTTGTGGTTGATGAATTAATTGGCGGGCTAGCCCCCCAAAAGGTAATGATATACTTCTAAAATATTGTGCCCAACAGCAACCCTTCAACAGCTCAACAGCACCTTGGCTCCTCTGCTATCACTAGGTGATGCTGGGCGTATTCACCTCGGGCCTCACCCAGCAGTACATCATTGGAGGGAGCGGTGCGAGGCAACTGGCCACTTTGAAGCGATATTTGAAGCAGAATAGCGTAGCCTGGCGGTGATGGGCCAACACCTGGGCGATCTGTGTCCAAAGGTGGGAAAAATATATCATTGATTACTAACCCATATAGTTGAGGTAAACCCAAAGCCATAAACCACCCCAAATTTTGGTTTATCATTGGGTACAGTATAGCCATATTTGGGATGATTTCCAATAGTCCCGTATGCGTAATCAAACGTGGCTGGCTGGAGAATTCCCTATAAATGGAGGTTTTAATAGGACATTCATCTAAAATCTAAGACTATCAATGGGCCATTTTCCATTTGCACTTTTGATTACGGGAGGGTACATCCATATTTGGGGATGGTCCTCAATCCATTCGGATTTGGAGACGTTGTAACCATCCAAGTGGACGATGGCAGATGGAGGTAGACAACGGGTCTTGGATTTTGGTAGGCTTTGACTTTGATCTTTCAACATGGAGCAGTGGTTTATATTACCGTCTGGTAGACTAACATAACTATGGAAAATCACCATGTTTAATGGGAAAATCCACTATTTCTATGGCCATTTTCAATAGCTACGTTAAATCACCAGAGGGTATGCTAAATAATGTCTTTTTTTCCAGTGTGTCTAAGATTGGGCATGTGTACGTTGGAATATTTGTGGTTGTAATGGTTTTGAACCCCTTGGGTTATGCAAGGTCCCACATGCAGCATAGGGTAAAAAATATAGCCCACTGGGCCCAGCTGATGTGGTAGATGAGGTAGTAGCTGATGTGGGGATGGGTCAAAAGCTTATGATTACCATCTTTTGGGGTAACAACATCCATCAACCAGCGAGTTTAGGGTACCCATTTAAAATATTTTAAAATGGTACTTGTACCAGGGTTTTGATCACCCAAGTTGAGGACATTTTTCCGCCAAAAACCCTTAGGTTTCCAAGGTGATCACCAAGCTACTTGGCAAAGGTTTCAGCTGTTGTGGCGATGGCGCGAAGGGTGTTAATTTAAGGGGTTGTTGCTGGGGGATCATACTGTATGATTGCCATATTGGGCCTTTTTCCCCACGAATTTCATTGCCTTGGAGGAACAGAACAATCCATCGAATATATCATTATGGCCTTGTTAAAAAGAGTTGTGCTATAGGCAAAATGAACTGGACTTTAGGAACTCAAAGGTGGGTCGGGCTACCGGCTAACTTCTGCCCCGTCCCACTTCTAATGAAGTCGGGGAGGTGTTCTGCGCTTGGACTTTGGCGTTGTTTGGCTACATGAATGAGACTTCGACCATTGTTCCATTTATCAAGCAGATCAGAGCACTTTCCTTCAAATGGGTTAGAACTTAGAACCATCACTGCTAGTCAATTCTCAAGTCACTGCTGGATATAGAGTTTTGCTGGTAAACCCTCCATTGCAAGTAGATACTTGAGGGCAATTTAAGAAGTCTCGAACTGGCAGGGTCGCCTGACGGAGTTGGTTGAAGAGACCATACATGGTAAAAGCTGATGTTGAAGGGTAGAAACTGTGTGTTTGCCCCATATTGCATCCATCGAACATCATACTTGCTGGCAAAACTCATGTTAAATCTGCATTTTTGCTGGTCACCCCCACTTTTGTTGATAAAGCTCCCATGTTTCGACACTCTTGGTGTTCAATCCTCAGAGTACACCCATTGAATGTGTATATGTGTATGAATCTTCGTATTTTTCTGGGTGAAAACAGCTTACCATCTGCTAATCAAACGGACAATTCCCCATTTGTAGACGATTTCGCATTTTTTTCCCATTAAACCCCCTACTGAGTGCGGGGACTTTCCAGCCACGTTTGATTAACGCGCCTTTAGGCGCGTGTGCCGCAACGCGAAGCATGCCATCTCTGGAGACCTCACCCCAGTCGCAGGGCTGCAATGACTGCAGCGATAACTCATCCCCGAAATCACCATGGGTTGTATAAACTATCCCCAAATGGTAGGTTAGTGGGTTGCCCACATTAGTGCATCACTATTTTGATAGAATTACTGTACTTTCTCATTTTTGAGGGTTGCTATAAATATCATGTCGTAACAATGTTTGAACAACCACATGAAATGCAATTTAACCAAAATAGGCACCAACATGTGGATTTCACCCACAAAAATGAAGATATGAACCTTGAAACATAGGGATTTAATGGGATTTGATGTGGTAAACCCAATGCCCCAAACCATCCCCAAATGGTATGTTTTCATTATTGGATATACCCCTAGTAGTCGGATGATCTATAAGAGGGGGGTCTGCATGGTTACTGGGATGGTTTATTACTGGGTTTACCACATTATATTTATATAGTAATATCGTAACAAGCAGATGAAACCAGTTTGACAGTCAGATATTAATTATGATATACCCCGGTAATTGTCAGGGGTTACACCACGGATGCAACCCATTCTGGTGGCCACATCCAAAGGACGTTATTCTTTTTTTTTCGACCCCCCCATGTTTGGGTTCTACAGTTGAATTTTGGAGGTGTAAGTAGGTCATAGCCATATGCAATAACCCAGTTCGATTCTACAATTGGATATAATTACCCCAGCTATATCGGGGTTGTG
The DNA here is from genome assembly GCA_003297045.1 of Symbiodinium sp. clade C Y103. Classification (NCBI taxonomy): domain Eukaryota; class Dinophyceae; order Suessiales; family Symbiodiniaceae; genus Cladocopium; species Cladocopium sp. clade C. The sequence continues at coordinate 79,273 of BGPT01001247.1, read as the reverse complement.
AAAATGACTTAGGATGCTTGGAACCACCACGTAGGTTTTGGGATCACCAAGCAGTTGCAGGTGTGGGGAAGTTGAGGCCAGAATGAACAATCAGATAATGTGGTTCGACCAAAATAATAATAAACAATACCCGATCTACTATTTCGAGGTATTCTACACCATTCCACCCAAAAAATCTGATCATTGGGTTTGCCATGTGAAGAAGTGGATAGTATGGGAGGCCAAATGAGTCATCTTAACTTCAGGGGACTAACAACTCAATCTATTTACGGCCCATTTGATGTCCTATGCGCTACAGACATTGTCAATAGTCAGAAATAGTCCGAAAAAAGTCGCTAAAAGCCACTCTTGTACTTAAAGTCAGATCTTGTAATTAAGATATCACAATAAGTCACTCGAGGTACTATACGATTTATTAGCTGAATCAAACCATGGGTGGCTTATATATACTCTCGTATTATATACCTATGTTTTTTTTTCTCCGCCCGTCACAGATTTGGCCAACAGGTCACCCAAAAGGGGACGCCCTTCGGCACCCTTTTTCATTGTCGCTTTCTCGCAGGAATCCGTGGAGCTCTTGCAGGTCATCTCCGAGCCCTTGAAGATCGAATTATCTTTCGAAGCTCGGCCGTTGCGAACCGGAGATGTTCATAACTTTTCCAGATCCATGTGGTTTTTGAATGGATGAACTGTAGTGAGATTTTCGAATGATTTTGATGGTAATCAATCGATTCAATGGATCCACTTGTAGTTGGGATACTTGAAAAACTGGCTTTTTTTTTGGGGGGTTTAGTGGATGAACAACAACGCTTGAGATCGGGTTTGATGGATAAATCATGTAAATTGGATGACGATGTTCAATTGCAATCCTACAAAGTCCAACACTTGTCCAAACTTTATCCCAAATTCCTTTCTTAAGTTGAGATGGCTAGCTGCAAATTGTTTTTGTTTTTTTTTAAATACGATGTTTAAGGGACAAATTTCCCCATAATCCAATCTTCCTACGTTCAACCAAGGGGCTGCATCACAGACACTGTAAGTGGTTTATAAACGTTCATCACCCATAGATTGCTGGTGTATATCCATGTATGCATACATATCCATACATATCCCATGACATGTACATTGTATATCCCATGAGTCAATCTGGCTTGGTTGTTGCATATTGTTACCCGCAGAATGACGGGTTCGTGAGACATCACCCCCCTCCATGCCCCCACCCAAAATGATTCCGGCTCAGGACATGTATTCCCAAGTGCTGCAGTGGCACCCCTTTTTCCTGGAACTACTGCAGCAATTGGGTCCTATGATGCGACCCGTGTGCCACCGCGCCATGTCGATGTTGCGCCCTGGCCGAAAACATCGGGGTGGTCGACCGCAGTGGTTTCACAGGGACAGACGTGCATTGGCCGGACCTGCGCATTTGGACCCATCCTTTCAACCTGTGTTTTAGTATGCTATTTTTCGGAATCTTTTTCTTGTGTCACTGTGATTCTGGTGACTGGAAATTACCCCTTGAAGCACTTTGACTTTGATCCCCAAGTATCCCAAGTGGCCGAACCCTAGGGGAATTTCTTCGTAGCACCACCAAGAATTTTGCGGCCTGATGAAGCATCAAGTGCCATATTCCCTTTCCAGTGGCACAGAATCCTTTTAGGATATGTTACTTGTTTATACTTGTTTCGTTATTGCTTTGCCATCGGGATGATGCCTGAACAAATATGCCACACGGTTAAGAACATTCAAGGACTAAGGGCATATCCCCATGCATGTGTACAATACATTCGCACATCTACAAAAACATATTATAGAGATATAATCCAGATACCATCCGGTAATCAAACTTGGCAATGGGAAATCCTCTATGTAAATGGAGGTGTTCATGGGAAAATCATCGGCCTATATATATATATATATACACATGTGTGCAAGCAAGCCATGTTTGATGACACTGGACGGTAAACGGTTTACTCCCGCGAGCATCAGCCTGGAGGTTGCTGTCCAGCACGGATGTGATTTTTACCTTGGGTGAGGAGCCACAAGAGCCTAAGATGACGCTTGCCAAGTCGTGGGCAGAGGATGAGGATGGTGAGGAGATGGGGAAGAATATGGAACCATGTGCCCAAATTTATGGGATCCGATCGGAGTACAATTTGACTGTGGAATCAAGTTTCAAAATTTTCGGACACCCCCACCACGATTTTGCGTGAAGATTTTGGAACAGTTGGGCAGTGTTCAACCCCCGGTATTTGATAATAGAACAGTGGTTATCTCCCCCAAGATCTACTGGATGGCAATCCCCAAAAAGATAGAAAAGTCACATTCCCTAAAAATAGTGATAATCTATACTTTTCTGATCTTTTCTGTCTTTTGAGGCTTTGCAGTGGATGATCATCATCCACACGGAATCTGGTACTGGCAACGTGCCAGGTATATCGTCGTGAGCGGCACCTTGGAATACACCGACAGCTACGGCGAGGCTCAGGGGACCGAATCCAGCGTTTGATGCGGCTGTTGAAATGCCCATCATGTTCTCATATTTTCTCAGCATTATCAACAATCATGCAGATATCTAATCTATTTTTTTGCCTTGGGTTTGATTCCGGCAAATATAATTTTTGAGTTGAGTTGAATCCATATCAAACCAACCCTTGGCTTTACCAGGGGCTACCCTCCGGTAATCAAGCGTGGCTAGCTGGGAAATCCCTGCACTAAATGGAAGTTTTCCCATGAGAAAATTCTGTAAATGGAGGATTTTCCAGCAAGCCATGTTAGATCACGAGAGGGTACCAGCTGAATTCCCAGGGACTTTCTGGAACATTTTCTGCCAGGTGATCATGGTGGGTGAAAAGCGCTGTGTTTCCGAAGCGGCCTTGTGGACTACCTGGAAGCATCGGGGCACCCTGTAGCTGGGCAATTGAAAACAAGGGCCAACCATGATGAATATGAATATGTTCTTGAAAATATGTTCTGCTTATTTGTTTTGATGATATGGAACGGATGAATAGAAGTGTGATATTTATTTATTTTTCGTCATCAACATGTTGGAAGATAGATGGGTCCAAAGGAATACATGAATATATACATAGGTAGATAGATAGATAGATAGATAGATAGATAGATAGATAGATAGATAGATAGATATATAGGTAGGTAGATAGATAGATAGATAGATAGATATAGATGGATAGAGATATAGATATAGATATAGATGTAGATATAGATATAGATAGATATGGATAGATACGGATGATATCGGATGATGAATTTGGAAGAAAGAGGATCCAATTTTTGCACAGGGACGGCTTGCATGTTGAATGGAATCTTTGTAGGAAGCAATGCTTCTTTATCACCCACATATATATATATAAAAGGAGGTTTATCGGGCTTCGATACTACTCAAATATGATATATTGAATGGAAAAAAAAACATATACCCTCTGGTAAACTAACATAACCATGGAAAATCACCACTTTTGAGTTCGGTGAATCAACTATAAATGGCAATTTTTTCAACAGCAAACTGTGAGTTTGCCAGAGGGCAATGTCGCACCATTTCAGGACGGCTCTCAGCGATGCGAAAGTGGCCATGCTGGATGTCCAAGGTTCCCATGGCTTCAGTCGTGTGGCGTTCCGAAGAATGGGTCTTAGAAAATATCGTGTGGAAATGATGGAAATGATGGACATGTTACATGTTGTTTCTTTCATTGTCTCATTCTCTTATATTCAATAGTATGGGAAAGGAGTATGTGGGAAACGACGTGTAAAATGGGCGGTATGGTCATCTTTTTTCCACGTAAGGGGAGTATCCTAAGCCTATGGGTTTCAATATTAAATACCATTTTGGGATGAGTTGAGGGCACCACCATTCCTGGACAAACCTAATATCCCCCGGGCAAGAAGTTCCAATTGGTGAGGTTGTCACATTTATAATATGTTGACTATGTTGCGTTTGTGTTATAGTTACAGTCATAAGTTACAAACCAGCCAATTGTGGCTGGGGAGTTTGAAGAAGACTTTCCAATGTTTTCCATTCCACTTGGGATGATCCATGGGAGAATGACTACAGTGCCCAGGTTTCATCGATATCAGCCAGCGGTTCATGAGAAAGAGCGACGCTGCGGGAATGAAGAGCCTTTGCTGCACCAATTTTCAACGGTGTTTTTTTTGCGGAGAACATGTGGAACCCCAAATCATAACCCACCAAGCTAATTCCAATTTTGTTTTAGAATAAACGTTTTCAAAGAAACCCTTGGATTTGTAGCCCCTCACCCTCTTTCTCACTCCCAAGTCCCAACTTCAAGTCACCGGTCATCAATTGTATAATTTTTGTCATTTTTTGCCCCGACAGATAGCCATAACTTTGTACTGGCGGCCAGCTGAGGATAGTCAACTATGCCTCGCAGTTTGTAAAGGACTTAAACAAAAGCGAAGCTCGTTGCAAAGGTCGGTGAGTTGCTGGTTGCGGATGGTCCAGGGAGGGCCCTTCCGATATTTTTAGCATTTGCCTACAAAGGTCAACACTGGTTTTGTGTGTTCACTTTTTTTGAAGGTCCTGTAACTTAGCGATTTTGTGTGCTCTTTTGCGATTTTTCAGTCTACCTGCGACCATGACCCCAGTTGACCAGGGCATATTTTTGGGGTCACGTCAGCCCTGGTGAGGAAGAAAAGAACGACTTAGTGAAATGAGCCGGCCGCTGCATCCAAAGGGTGTTGAGCTGGTCATGGATTCGACAAAGCTTTGGGGAGATTTGGACAGGTTCTTGGCAGTCCTCATGCAAGCCTGGTATAATACCCCTATAAATCTACGGTTTGGAATCCCCTGCATCTCTGATAGAATTCGTCTAAGAGCTGGACTTTGCATTGATTTTGATGCCAATAACTGGAAACTTTTCCTTGGGTCGTTTGAAGTGAATGACATGCAAATACGGTCTTTCCCAAGTGTATACCCCCAAGAAAGAGATTCATTTTGCATGCGTGCAATTCTTAACAATGCCGTTTGTGACTAATATCTGCCAAAAAACGACTCATGCATTTTCCATTTTATGCCCATTTAATCTCATTTATTACGTATGTAATGATGCTTTTTCGCCACAAAGCTGCCAACTCAATTCCCTAGCGTCACGTTTTCAAAGAACCGTGGCCCCGGTGAAGACGACACGTGGAATTCCGTTGAACCTAAGATGGGCTCCGGTACTGGGACGTGCATGGCAGGTAAAAAGGTTGGATTTTTCATGGGTTTCATAGAATTTTCCCATCCTTTAGTATTTAGGTGATTCAATTATATATAGTGGATCTGTTTGAGAATATCCTCAGCCTTTCGGAAGATCCGTACTGGATCTATGTTTGTTTTCTTTGTTCAACTCTTTCGGATATGATATACCTCAAGTTGAAATAGAACCCCCAGATTTATATAATCCTAGATTTCGGCTTGAGCATGGACCTCTTGGTGATTTGAATTTGTGGATGGGATTCTTCAGCAATGAGGTTCAATTCCAAATCCACTGATCAATCATCATGTTCGATATCGAAATTGCCAGGAGTACCAGTGAGACAAACCCTTGATAGTCATCCACCCTCAAATGGAAATGTGTTTAGTAGGCAGTTGGGGAGGTTGTTATAGTGAAACCAATATAAACCAATGGCCCACGGAAGTTTAAGCAGAAGCAGATTGGAAACATACAACACCTCCCATTTGACACTTGGCAAGCCGAAAATAGACTAGAACCGAATCTGACATCTTTTTTTTTGATCTTGTAAATCACCTTAAAACCTTTCGGTTTACTTTGGGCTTCGCGGCCCATTTTCGTTCTTCCAGAAGGGACCTGTGAAGCCCCACGTCCGAGCCAAAGAGCTGCCAGTGCCACAGAACTCAGGAGAAGTGCCAGAATAGAGGCTACAGCTGGCTACAGCTGGCTACAGTTGGCTACAGTTGGCTACAGTTGGCTGGTGGCAATATGGTTAAATATGGTTAATCAACTATGGTTAACTATGGTTAGCTATGGCTAACAGAGAGGATTGAACCATATTTACCCTCCGGTACTCAACCATGGTAATTGAACATCCCAGTTTGACTGGAGTGCGGGAAAACCATCAATGGGGGGTTTTCCAGCACGGCCGAAGGGTAACCAGTGGAGAATGGGATGGGAATCATCCAGGCTAGAGGTAAAAGTGAGATCATGGGATAAAAACTCATCAGCAATGTGATCTTTGGGTGTGTGACTGACGGGTAATGCCTCCAGTAGCAATTTTAGTCAATGAGCATGATGATAAGCCGCCAGATTTTGGGGGTTACTTTATTTCAGACAAACTTATTTAAACTCAATAATTTGGTTTTATATCACATCCTTTCTAGGGATCATTATTTGCTCATATTTCTCGATGAAACTGTCCATCCGAAAGGCATCGTTGAATCCAGGATGGTTCCGTGCCAATAACTTCTGACTGTTGCAACTACTTCTGAAAGGCATGCTGAATTTAAAAGACTGGATGATATGTACATAGATGAAATTACAAATTTACATGCCGTCCAGGCTGTCCAGCTAAATCATTTGAAGGAAAACTATTCTGGCATTTCGAACCTGAGATTCCCATTTTTTATATAGTTGTTTTTTTTTTTCCTCCCGTTCCAATGCGTAGCATGCAGTTCCTCGAAGTCGCAGCGAAGCTGCGATGGAGCATGATGGAGCCGTTTCACTCTAAGACACCGTGAAAGACACGTAAAAGGCACATAAAAGATATTAAAAGACAACAAGATAGACCTGAACCTCCAAGAAAACATGCAACAACTACATCTACGACCAACTTCTGGAAATCTGAACTGATCTGAATCCATGAACATGTTGGTAGTCGCATGGCGAAGTGACTATCCATCAGACTGACCCGAGATCGGCGCAGCAGATCAAGGACATCTGAGCCGCAGGGTGCAAAGCTGCCGGTGAAAATAGCCCAGTGTTGGTGATGTTCATCTGGGATCCACAAAAAATTGGCCGACATGGGCCATGGGCCATGGGTCATTGTGGTAAACCCAACAATCAACCTCCAGTTTACTTTTGGAGGGTTTATACCACCCATTTTTGGTGAATTTGGGGATGGTTCGTTGTTGGGTTTACCACATTGTTGTGGGTGCCCCATAAATTCCTTCCTCCAATGCATACTGGATTGGTTTAAACGGGGCACCTCCTTGAGAAAACTATTGCTTTGGCCATTGAACATTTGGTGTTAAGGTAGAATCATTTCTCCAAAAAAGAACTCGGTGTGCTCTTCATCTTGCAGCCATTGAATGATTCATGTTTGAGAAGTAGATCAGTGATGAGCAGCGTGGAACCAAAAGATTTCCCCAGTCAACTCCACGAAATTTTGTTGGTTAAAGCCGCATTTTTTGATGAAAGTCAATGCTTTGTTGGTTAAAGCCGCATTTTTTGATGAAAGTCAATGTTTTGTTGGTTAAATCGCCAGTTGCGTTGGTCAAATGGCAATCTTTGTGGCTTAAATAGGACGTCTTGCTGGATAAATCACAATTTCATTGGTTAAATCAATGCGTTCGTGGACGAAATCACGCACTCTCGATGTTGAAATCAGTAGCTATGGTAGTTAAACCACCATTTTTGATGATCGGTTGTCCGGATCCCCAGGAATTACGACAGCGCCAACAGCACGGAGGACTACGTTCACCGCATCGGGCGCACGGGGCGTGCGGGGCAGAAGGGCAGGAGCTTGACCTTCTTGACACGCTCAGGCATGCGGGGACTTTCCAGGGGGAATGACTGGGTTTCCATAAATGGGGGTACCCCAATAGCTGACAATGGAAAATCCTATTGATGATTTGGGGGGTATTCCCAACTTAGGAAACCTCCAAATGACTGGGTTGCCTAGCAATGTGGCGTTGTCGGGTTGTATGAAAATCGACGAATGTGGGATTCACCCAGTGTCATGAACCATCCCCAACATCACTATCTTTATATATCTTTATGGGTGGTATAAATCTATTCATCCAGTACCATCATTACCATGGGATGACAGTCACTAGCCATAAACTGGGTGAATCTACCATTGGAATCCATTGAATATTCACCAATGATCCAGACACGTTGTTTTGGTCACAAGCTGGGTCATTCAGTGACACATGCCTCTATATCCCACAGTACCTCGGTGAATCACATGCAATTGGCAAAGGCAATGCCACAAAGCAGATCCATTTTGAAGAACTCAACCCCCTCTCCCCCCCAAAATCGGGGGCACCCCCCTAGACTGGAGAAACATTCTTGGATCTACGACATGAACTGGGGGATATCCCATGAAAGATCTCAGTTCCAAGAGTTTGTAGGTCAGGTCAAATCGCCGTCTACGAACTCTCAGGATCATCCGACTAGGATGGTGGAGGAACAGCTTGGTGACCAACTCTTCGGATCATCGTTTTTGGAAGGGAGATGTTTTAGCAACAGAAGCAGGAAATACCATGGAATACCTGCAACCTGAAGAGAACTGTGGGTGCAAACATGATGTAACTATATATATTATTATATATTTATATAACATTATATAACTATACCGTGGCATCGGCTCAGAACGAAAGAGGCCTCCCAAGAGTGAGAGAGTTTGTCTCCTTAAAACTGACCACCAACTGGTGGCCCCAGACTTTCGCAATATTGCCGACCAACATTGCTAGGGGGGTACCACCTGGCAATCAGGCATGGTAATGGACTATAGGAGAAGAATCCTACAGTGACATCCGATTTAGATCAATTTAAGTATATAATTCCAGTTGGAGAGAGAGAGAGATATATATATATATATATAATTCCAGTTGCAACATCCCACAACAAGATAAGACCAGCACAAGCATGACAGCCATTGTCCAGGTGAAGATGCCTTCAAGGCCGTTGGAATGGCCGCGGTGATGGAGAAAGCTGGATGCCCCATCCCTGCAGACATGCAGGAACTGGTGGAACGTCCCCTGCTGGATTTGTTCAGAGTTCCCGATTTTTTGGGTGGGGTGAAGCATGGTGAAACTAGCACAATTAGCCTCTTTCAACTTAACAATTCGATACAGTGTGCCATGGAAAAATACGGAAATTTATAATCCATTTCTACTAAACTTGTCGATGATTTGGCTATGGGCTATGAAAGATGGCAATTTTCCATGGCGATGTTCGCTGACCACAAGCATCATTTTGACCAGCAAATCATGTTAAATGTTCCCACCTTAAATCAATCCGACGATCATGTTAAATCCCACTCCTCTTGGCAAAAAATCCTTCACGTTGATGTTAAAACTCACCTTTTTTTTGATGGCACAATTTCCCTCAAACCACATCATTAACCCAAGGTATCCAAAGGAGACAGCAGCAAGCAAAGTTACGGGACCAGAAATGGGAAGACTTGCCCAAGGTGCTGATGGTGTCTCGGTGAACTTCCCAGTGATGTTTGTAGGAAATGTATGGAATGAACAAAGATATGATGTGTGGTGAAACATGGTGAACCCTCCCAAAAAAACACACATCCCCCAAATCAGCATAAATGGGTGGTCTAAACCATCCCCAAATGGTAGGTTTGTTGTTGGCTTTACCACATTTCTGGTGCTTCTTCTTTTGCATCGGGAAACCAAAACCCATTGGCAATGGGACGCTCCAAGCCTCGAGATGCAAATGCAGAATCTTTTGCTGGATTCTCTTATCCCCAAAAGCCTGTGAGTCATTCGTAGGGAACTTGGAAGATGGTCTCTCGTACTTTTCGCCGGAGCTCTTCTCTGCTCCTCCCAGGTTTAACTCACCCCCAGCCCAGGTGGTTGGTAGTTGGGACTCTGGGACTAGACTAGAGTTAAATTACTTTGGTTTCCAATCACAATCCTCTGGGGATTATGAATGATTATAATGATTACGAGCGAGAGTATGCCATGAGTGCATTCTTGGTGTCGCCTTGAAAGGCATTCTAAATCCATCCTCGCCCTGGTGGGGATGTCCCCATCATCCTTCCCAGGTGGCGGAGAAGCCCAGCGTGGCCAAGTTCGTGGCGGAGTCGCTCTGCGGCAACGCACGTCTCGGAACGCGCAAGGGCCAGAGCCGCGCGGTGCAGGTCTTCGAGTTCGTGGGCTGGTTCCCGCCGGCGCAGCAGACGCCTGGTCGGCATGAGAAGCCGAAAACCACCATGGCCATCTATAGAGTCTATGGCCAATAGGATCCAATAGGGTTTTGCGAGATATCTTGTCACACACACACATGTATATATATATATATATAAATACTATTTATCTGTGTAAAGCTGTATGTCAAACTAGGACAAGGTATGAACATGTCATAGTAATCTTTGGGGAACATTCCACATATTGCAAGTCCAGGAACTGACCCACACATCGGTAAAGTTGGGGCTGAAGCTACTTGGGAGCTTGGGAAGGAAATTGGAGAGACAACGGAGGCATCTTCATTTCTCCATAGATTGGTTTAGCTATCAGATCGGCAACTCATCACATGATCATAGTAATACCCAACTTCAAGGATGAAGAACATTTACTGTACTGTAGCCCATGTAGATCCATGTACTGTAGCTGGCACAATATCTTGACATCCTCAACGAACATAGCTGGGCACATCATGGCTGTTGTCTGAGGAAGTGCCGCATCCTGCAGATGCTTGTTCTGCAGGTTTTAGCTGTTTTAGCTGATGCGTGCTGGTGACATCATGGCCCTTCCAAGTGGAGTGCGTTGATGGCCCCACCGGTAATCAAACGTGGCAATGGAAAATGGCGTATAAGTTCAGGTTTAATGGGACAATTATCTACAAGGGGTAGTTTTAAATTGCCGTGTTTGAGTACAGGAGGTTTCTTTTTGTTTTTATCATAGTTGGTCATATATGCATATATATATATATATACATATTTTTTATCATGTTCCTCAGTAAAAGCTCATTGGATTTCAGGGAAGGCCTTTCCCCACCCCACAAAAATCTGGGGTAACAAGGTCTGGGGCCCAGAAAAAACCTGGTGCAGATGTCGCCATTGACCTTGAGCTTCACTCTGCAGGAAACCAATGTGGATGTGACCTCCAATTTTCCGAAAGGAAAAAAACTCCGTAAAAACTGGAATTGACTAGGATTTCCCAATTCCAGGTGAGTGTTCTGCTATCTTCTAGTCTATGCCACAAAACCTTCAATGTGGGCACTCTACTCCACTGAAGTTCACGGAGATCAAGTGCTTTAAAAAAACCACGGTGGGCCAAATATGCAGCTGGTGAATGACTTGCAAACGCGCCATGTATGGCTGTTTGTCCAAATTTAGGACACCTTGGGACTAAAATGCTCCTGGCAATTTCAGATTACATGAATTTATTACATGTATATATGTTGCTGTATCCATGTCCATCCTCTTTAATTGGGTATCATTGGAACACTTGACCCATCCCCAGCCCTTGAACGCAGCTGTGGTGCAGATGCTCAGGACGTCAACCATCGGACACATTTTCGGGCTGGACTTTGAGAATGGACGGCTGCAACCCGCAGATCTGCACCTTGGATGAAGGGCGTGGAAGTGGACGACTGAGAGGATGCCAGAACTGGGGCATGTCACGGAAGATTTTTGGCGTATTTTCAAGGACCGTTGGAGACATTTTTTGTGGTCCATTCGCGCTTAGCGCGCTATCCAAAGCAGATGCAACCGAGGGTGCAATGAAAGGACAGCCAACTTGACCTGGTAGTGAGGATCTGAGACTCGATGCGGGCTACATAGCCGACATAGCCACATTCAAGCGGGCAAATGTTCCAAGAACATGTCGATGTGGAATTTCCCACTGCCACCCACTGGATTTCCAGTGGTTGAGCCGAATCCAGCCGCATGGGTTGGTGACTCTTCCATATTCGGGTGATTTGAAGCATCACAACAACTGATGCTTGGTGAAGTGGGGATGACATCCAATAGCTGGGTGATGTTTGAATGACGCATTTGAGTCCTTGTCATTCTCGGCCCCCGCATGTACTGCCGCAATTGCTTCAGGATCCTCTAACTGGTTAAACGGTTAAACCGTAGTTAAACCCAGTTTCTGACGGTTGGGATGCCACAACTTTGATGAAGCTCCTGAATCACCCCGTCGTGTGACAGTTGAAACCAGGTTCTACGCCAATGTGAAGAAAACCGTGGAGGCCAGTGTCGCGAAGAACCGGATTGTGGAATCTTGGCAGTTTCTAACAGCGCTTGCGACCCGATTCGATGGGTAAACCTTGGTTTGGTGAGGCCTGGTCAAGTCGACGGGTTGATTTTCAGCCAGAAGATCCAGAAGAGGAACTATGTTTTTTCCCCAATTTTTTGCCAAGAGGATCACTTTTTGTTTGTGATGTACTGCATCCAAGCCCCGTTTCGCACCTGGGAAGCATCGCGTCGCAGCGGCTCTAGGAACATCTCCAAGAGCTGGGGAAACAGGCGGAATACCTGGCTCTATGGCTGGATTGTGACCGTCACTTGAACTGAGCTGCCTGGGCATGTTGCCACAAAAAACCGTCGAATGGTGCTGAACAAAGGTGGTGAGACATGGACGAGACATGCACTCTCTGTTTATCTCTCTGGTAATTTGAGATGGTGATGGACAGTCCACCAATCATTGATAGATCAACATGGATAATCCATTTGTAATACTGTATCCATTCAGAATAATCACCCATTTATAGATCAATCCATTTATAGAGGATTCTCTCGTTATGCCATGTCTGCCATGTTGCATCACCGGCCTCCTGGAGCAAAGCTGGCCCTGTGGGTCACGGTTTAGTCGATTGGAGATGGAAATGGACTGGTATGGATGGGTATTGGGGTAGCTTAACTGACTTAACTTTGGAATATGATTCTGACTTCTGACCAATTATTGATGATGGCCATTGACTAAATATAACTATCCTTTACTTTACAAGGCATGATTTTTTTGGGTGATTTTGCCCGTGGCTTAATAAGGATTGGATGAGCGATGACTTGGCTGTTTTACACCTGACCCACCTGACCCTGTTTTAGGGTTCATTATTATATTCATTTATATTTCATATTTTTGAGGGGAAACATAGCTTTTTGTGATTGCCACATGGCTTTTTTTTTCCATAGAGCCCCCCCACAAGGTCATGGCTGAGAAACTGAGGGCGTTTGAAGGCCATCCCCTGCCTAGGTGAGGGTGAGAACATTTGCTACGAGGTGAGCGGTATGACTGGGCTGTGCTGATATTGGAGGTTTCCTAAGTCATGGGGGTAGGGGTACCCCAAATCATCCAAGTCATTGGACCATACCAGTATATTTCAGTATATATTTCAGTATATATTTCAATATATATATATATATATTTCAGTATATATTTCAATATTGAAAGCCGTTGTGACTTGGGGATCTCCCATTTTAAGAACCCCGTATATTTCATGTTAACATGAGCTGACTTTGGCAAAGGAAGTTTCACGGTCAAAGTTGAGAACACCCAAAAGAACGAATACTTGCTGTAGCTGAACATGTGTCACCGAAGCGTGGGCGAAAAATCTCGGAAATATGTATACTTGTACTTGTACCAGTTACCAGTGTTTCTTTACAAAAAAACCTATGAAAAACACCATCCCCAAAAAATTTGGTGGTTTCCCTATGGTTTTTCCAGATTTTCTCCGGGGGAGCCATGGGACCGGATGATCTTCTCCAGGTGATGTCGCTCTGCGGCTCCATCCCCGAAGAGAACGTCTACCGCGCGCATTTTTCGGCCTTGACGGTGCCGGAGATCAAGAGACTTGGGCTGCGACGTGTTGGGACAACACTGTGGTTTGGGGGTTTCAGGGACAAAGAATATGATTAGGTTCACACATACATACACAATCATACACACATCTTACATATATAATTTTATATACATATGTCTGTGGTATACATGGTGTGATACGGACACAGATAGACCTGGGTGTAGATGGACAAGTGATGGATATAGAGATACGCCAAGAAGTTCGCCCAGGTGACTGCTGGGCGGTACATGTGAAGAGATTGGGCAAGAATACGTGCCAGAAGTCTTGTTTCAGATAAAAACAAATGGGCAGCTCAATTCATGGATCAGGAAAAATCGTTTCACGCACAACCGACTTCTGGCGTGTTTCAATGTTTGTTTTCCGCCGCTCACTGGGGTGATGGTCTCCACTGACTTCTATTTTTTGAGGGATTGATTGAAACCTCCAACCATCTACTGTAAGTTTTCAGTATGCGCCGTTCCATCATTGCATCTAACAAGAGAACGTTCTAGAGCCATTAGCTATTCCATTCTACTATATAGTTTCATCATGTTTCATCTTAAGGAATCTCTCGCAGCTTTGAGAAAGAAGGGCTAGAGACCATCACACCAAAGTTCATATCATCCCATCACCCCAGCATCGCATCATAAACTAAACACAACTACAACCAAACACTGATCAATGCATGATATCATCATAATTGCAGACAAGCGTTTTCATGTCAATTTGGTCGCACCACACATTTCATGTGCTAACTCCTCACATTGATATCATCATAATTGCTGTTCCCAGATTCGCACATCACTTCTTTACCTTAGCCATCCCTAGGTTCATCAACCAACATGTCAAAAATCAGTTGTAAAGATGTTTCATACATCTCAAAGAATTTTCGGCATGAGAGTTTGTGGAAATAGTTGTCATTTATCCCTTCCATTTCATCTCATCTTCATCGGCGATACGAGATGCTTTCTCTTAATTTCGGCCGTCATACCACTATATATTACAACGAAAACTGAAAATTTGTTAAGTATAGTAGTGGTATGACTATTAACTATTAACTAAAATGCCAACTATGAACTATTTCTTTGTCAATTTTGGTTGGAAAAAATCACTGCCCCCATGAGGTCCCCCTCTGCTTTTTTTTTGGCCCTTCCTTCATTTCCCCCGCGGCGGCCGATGAGGACAGCCTTTAGCAACTTGGGACGACCCGATAAGCACCTGGCCATGGCTGTGGATGCGCGACAGGAGCTGGACCTGTGCCATGGCGAAGCTGCGGAAATGGGGGAGACCATAGGGATTCCGAAATCCAGTGGTTAAAAACCTAGAATTATCGCAATTTTGTTGATTGGCGCCATGGCATACGCCATTGTTTGTATTGTTATAGACAAGCTCAAAAGTGGAGCCGGAGTATGAATTACTTGGAAGATAATTACTTGAACTGAGAAGAGTGCAGAGACTGCTTCCCAGAAAGCTGTCCAGTCCCTAGAAAATTGCTGGTTAGGCCACAGCCAGGCACCCACCTTCTCTGATGGCAAATAGAATTGGAGACAGCAGAAGCGCTCAAGGCTCTATCACTGTATTGGTCGCCCATCGCGTTGATCCAACGGACAACCCACAAAAAAGGGCATTTTCCATCTATTGAGTATAGATAGATTTGGCACTTCTAGGATTCTAGGATATGCAAATCTGGTTGTTACAAGTAGTTCTCATAATTTGTTAACCACCTCATTTGCGGGACTCCTACGCCTTTGTTTGTTGCTGTGGCCAAGGAAGATCGGAGTTGCCTTCACACGGCTCATGACACGAACTTTCCTGCCGCTGGGCGGCAGCTATGGGTGCCATACCCTGGTGGGGTGCTTTGAAGTGGATACCAGCATGAACGGAAGGGTTTTACTCCAACCCCTTTGGGATGAAATTAGCCATCATGCTCCGATCCAATCGTGGGAGTTCCAAGTTGTTCATCTAGGAGTGCATGAAATTCACTGACCCAAACTGATCAGACCCAGCTTTGACCAAAGCATGATTGAAGGTGTAGTGTTCTGATTGCGGCACACAGTGGCTGCAGCGCAGCCGAGAAAGAGGATAAGTGGCTGTACATTATTCGCTTGGTTTGGGAAATGCAAGCCTACTGCAACTAGGATCCTGATTTGGTGTGTGTCATGCTGTAGCCGATTCAAAATGATTATGATGAAAGCACACACGCACACATGTACCCATGGTCTACCCTACTCTCTGATCTAGGTAATTTTCCGGAACGACATATTCCCCATACACATCATCCATTATGCAGCATCATTGCACATGTGTCCCTTTGTATAGGTGTTTTCGCATTTCTGTGAGTTGAATATGGTAATAGAGGAATAAACCGTGAATAGACGTTATTCAACCTTATTCAAACTCTCCTGTATCCATGGCCCATCAATCAATCAATTGACATGCAACTAGTCAAGTAAACTATACTAGACACATCTGATTACATGTGGGAGGTGCACAATGTGATATGATCATTGCCCAGGAACTATGCCAAGGAGAAGTTCCGAGTTTGGGACCAGTTCCTGGTCGTGAAAAACCGCTGGGAATCTAATCTGGCTGGAGAATCCCATATCCAATGTGCAGGATATGTTGAGACTGTGCCCACTCCAGTTTCGAAGATCCCGCAAAAGCGCAGTAGTCACCAGACTCTTCACCAAGAATTAAACAATCTGCCATTCTCATGTGATTTGACAACTTTGGAGGTATGACGATTCCTGGTGCCCATTTGTTATGTAGTTTGAATGCCATCTAACTTTGCAATTTTGAGATCAAATTTTTTATTCAAACAACCATGCCAGCCGTGTCCAGTTTGCTCGCCTCAAAATGCTCCACTCAGGACGTGCTTGAGCTACGGCCCTTGCCAGACGCCCACCTTATGGTTTTGCGTGGAACGGCACAAGGACTGCACTGGGGGCACGTAGAGCGGGAGTCACTTTCTACCTGGGGGGAGCACAAGGATTACTTTCTTCGACATGTTTTTTGAGCATATCTACTTTGGGTTGATTTTAGGATATTTTCCAGGGCCTGAATTGCAGCAAAAGTGGGGGGTTGAGTCTGGTCCAGCGAATATTGACTAGGTCGAGGATCTCCTGGTTCAGGCCCTACACGACCAGAATTGGCATGCTCAGAAGATTCACTTGCAGTTTGAACGACAGAAAATATATGCGCGAGCCCTAATGGCCACCTGGCCCTCAGATCCTTGCCTCTCACAGCCGTCCAGCGAAAGGACTTACCAAGTAGCTTGATCAGTGGTGACTCAGGCGATGCCTCTCGCGTAGGGCCACATAACATCAGATCTGAAGACCCAAGCAATCCCTTCCCCCCATCAATAAATGCCTCATCAAGATAACCTGCTTCAGTTTCGGATTTGTTTATAAGGACCCTCTATAGATCTCTATAGCATAGACACGGTAGTAGTAGAGGGACAGGGTATATTATGGTATATTAAATGCCACATAATGTTACTCCAGCATGTATTATCATAACAATATACCCTCAGAGTATACTGGATCCATCATCGATAGTAGTTCTCCAGGGTGTGGGGGTAATGCTTTCACAGGAGATTGAGAAGTTCACGCGCCAAGATGTCTTCACGCCCACGGTCACTGCACGCCTGGCTGGATTCGGGTTTTGGCAAACAGATAGAGCAGTTACCACTTGGTAATCTAACCTGGCAATGAAATATCCCCATTGGCACATTGGCATTTGTATATATCGATGATTTTCATTCCTAAAAATGGGCTACACGTTACAATGAATATCACCACCTTGTAGCAATGCGGAGGGTGATCACCGTCAACTCTGGATTGCTGGATAGAAGCTCCAAGATAGTGTTGGTACGCCCTAGTAGACTGGGAGTTTACCAATCCTGACTCAACATGAAGGTATGTATAGTTCATATTGACGGACAAAATCGCATGTGATGCTAGCCATGTCAACTTATTAACTGATGACATAGTTACTTATGAAATAGCCATATGGGCCAGTAGGCTATGGCCAGTTCGCCTTCCATGATGGCCCCAGACCGGGCCAGTTCGCCAGGTGAACATTGAAGACTACCCCGTAGAGCTCAGCTGGTTGGGAAGCAATGATGGGAGGCATGGCCATTTCAAAACCGGATGGCAACTCCAATCACTGTTGGGGTCATGGTAATTCTGAATATATAGTTAATGGATGTTAATGGGGCTTCTAAACCAACTTATGAGTTTCTTCTATCAAACGAATAGATCCACGACAAGTGTCCTCATGTTTCCTCTATCAATGCTGTTTATAAACCAACCTCTATATAGTTAACTTACTGGTGCTTAGTAGGGAATAGGGAATGGGGGAATGACCTATAACTACCATTAATAATCATCCCATTCCCCCTTTCCCTACTAAGCACCAGTAAGTTAACGGGGTTCCCTACCATGTTCGTCCCTTCAACGAATCCAATGAACATCTCTCTTTTGTCTCAGGTCTTCCAGCAGTACCTTCGACGAGGCCCAAGCCAGGCAATTGGAGCAACGATTGCAGGTGGGGACGGCTGGGATGGTGCCGGTGCCCCTGAACAACTCGTTTGGAAAAGGCGAAGCCCATGGGAAAATCGTGGGAAAATCCGGAATTTGTTGTTTTTGTTTGGCCTGAGAGCTGGATATTTGGTGGGTAAATCCATGGTTTCTGGTTGAGATCTTCCTTGACACAAATTCTAGTGAGAAAACCTCAGAAAGATCTCGGTCTGGAATTTGGAAAACTGAGAAGAAACATGACCGACTGTCGTAGTGGTTCTCTGGCTTTCAGTTTTGATTTTTGTCACCAAAGCCTAAACAGACCCTGGGATGACCGACATAACACTCCCATCATTCCCGTCAGGCAGCGGGCACGGTTCCTGGGCCTGAGAAACCTGCCGAGTTGCTGGTTGCATCCATACATTTAACATCAATGCCAAGTATGTATGGCCCCTTTGAATATCATAAACAGGTCTGTTTTTTTTTGATTTGTTAGTTGTGGCCCCTCTGACCCCCTGTCCCAGCATGTAAACATCCCGCCATAACGGCTTTGGCTGGTGGTGAACATGATTGCACCAACACCTATCGAGTGACAAATGTAGTGCGACTTTCCATCCTGCCTGCAGTGATTTTTTCACCATGTTCAATCCACCAAACAGTGATATTCTCTTTTTTTTGCCGAGATTTTTCAGTGAAAAACCCACCCCACGGTTCATTCTTCTGCCGCGCCTCAGGCGACCTTTTCGAAGATCGATTCCACAAGGACCTCTCTGAACAGATCAGCCTTCTCACAGTCTCCAGGGTCCGATCCGAGTTGAAGATAGATCCAATCATGATCCAAAACTAAACCCGGTTTTTGATATTGGGGGAAAATGATTGCACAATTCCTTCGCTATTGAAGTTGCAAGTGGGCGATGTTCCATCCGCAACTCCTAGATGTTTAGTAACAAGTAGAGAATCACACCCTGACGCAATACTTCCTTTTCGGCTCAATAAAAAGATGAGGCGTTCGATGGTGTTCCTCTTGTTGAAAAATCCATTGGGGTCAAAAAAACAAAGGATGGTTACCATTGGTTACCACATGTGACCACCATGAGGTTTTTGCATTGCGAAACGCACCTGACATCCTCCACCAGGAAGCATGCGAGACGGCCCGTGGGCCTCAACACGGTGCAGATGTTGAAAGCCTGCAGCAGTCGCCTGGGCATGTCCCCGGCAGAGACCATGAGACTCTCGCCGGACATGGGCGTCTTCTCAGCGGATGTCCAGAGGAACAAGGATGGAACAACCAGTCCAGGAATCCACCCAAGTGGCTTCGTTTCAGACAAGAAACCCTGATCTTGAAAGTACAAGCAAACATGAACGTTCATATTCCGAGCCCCTTTGTTGGAGCTTCTAGAAGCGAATCTATGGGACTTGTACGCGCAGGATATTGAGCCAACGAAAGGCAGCAGTTGAACATTAGGCGAACAACTCAACTTAGGGCAGCACCGAAGAGGATCGGTGTTTTGCATGGCGCGGCAGTTTTGATGGAATTTAATGCATTTTATTCCTTCCCACTTTCGCCTCCAACACCCTTCAAACTTGTACTTTTGTTTCATATGACCAATCACATGGTCATTCACCAGTTGCAACATCATATCAACTACAGTACACAGAGGATGAAAGAGGCCGACTTTTATTTTTAGTTTTGCTTTAAAGGAATTGGGCCCAACAATGGTGCCATGCCCCAAGGAGTCGCCGAAGGCTTGTACTCTGCTGGCTACATCTCCTATCCGCGCACCGCGTCTCGGCGATGGACAATGGATGGTAATACATTGGGATATGACTGATAGAACGAGCAGCTAATGGGGATGGGATAGATATGATATAACCTACGCAAATGATGCTTCATGGTGGTGAATGGATCTAATGTCAACCCCGGAGTTGTTCTTCAACACCTGGGCTGTTTGATTGGGTAACATATTTAAGTAGCAGATGAAGTCACCGTTGGCGGGTGGGTGACACTATGGATTGCAAAATTGTCAAGCACCATAAAAAAACGGATGATTGACCTTTAGCATGATCAGCCATCTTTGGCTTGTTGGTGTTCAGTTCTTGACCAATCCCCAACTTTATCACCGTATACCTTTACAGAAGAAAGGATCCAATCATCTCCGGCGTCATTTTTCGCTGCTGAGTGAATCACGAGGGCCGCGGCATCTGAGGAAACCACCAAGTACTCGCAGACCTTCGACCTGTCAGCGGCACTGAGGGAGCAAGCTGCACACCCGATGTGGGGCACCTTGCTGAGAACGGGAGGCAGTTTTGTTGCTGGGGGAGAAGATTTGCAGATGATGAAGGATGGGGATATATTTTTAGGATTTGTTTAGGTATAGATATATAGTATATATATATACACAGTCTATAGTGACTCTGTGAAAAAGAGAGAGGGAGAGAGAGAGAGAGATAGGGATATTCTCTATGATTATGTTGGTGTTTTGATTGGTACAGGGTGAAAATTGGGGCTAAATTTGAAGAATTTGGAGGTTTCCTTCTCTATGGAGATGTGAGGAGCATCCCAGACAAAGATGAGCTTGGACCACTTACTTGTGCACAAAGTGTACACACACACACATGAACACACATGAACAGAAATGTATAGTCAGTACAGTCATCCTGGGGGAGTAGATAGAATTTTGAAATTTCAAAAACTCATAATGAAATGGAAATAACATTGAACAATCCATATTCCATCTACTTCAGGATGAACATATAGATGCGGATGTATCTATGTATATATGTATACTAATATAAAATATAAAGTTACGTAATGTTACGTATATAAAATAAGCACACAAATATAGATAAATGAATGTAATATATATATATATATATTAGCTATATACACCCCATATATCACATATATTCGTAGATACACGGTATATGTACATATGCATATGCAATATATGATCCTATGATTGCAAACTTGTGTGCCAAGCTGTTAAACCCAAGCCCGTGTCTGGCTGCCCTGATGTTTCAATCGTCCAGCGTGCAAACTTCTGATGCTTCGAAGGGCTGAGTTTGGTAAAATATTGCCAGGATCAATGCCCTCCGGTCAACAGACATAGCAGTAGAAAACCCTGCCAACTTTAGATGATGTCCTTCCATGTTCTCATTGTTGAAACTGATGATTTTCCGAAGTGAAATGACAAGAGATAACCCCTGGAATTCGGCCAAATATCTCCAAGCATTGCAGGATGTGCAATGTGATGGCCCCTACTTAGCCGAGTTGGTTTACAAGTAGTTTAACTATGTTTAATCAGGGTCTATAGCAACCGTATGTCTGGTTTGACGGTTTTTCAAACCCAACAAACAGAACTGAGAGACCACTGGGGGCACCAGCCTGTGCCCTTTATATCCATTTTTACATTCCTTCCCAGGAAGGACGGTGCAAAAGATCTTGTCCAACCGACAGCTGCGAGCACCTGCCTCGGGCACCGATAAAGGCGATCATCCGCCCATCACGCCGATCAAGGCTGCGCACAAGGCTGGGAATTGGTTGGTTGGGGATGGTAAAAGGGGGGGTGGATGACTGTACTGTATTTCTTTTTTGGTTTTCTGTTATTTGTGCTATTTATATTGAAGATGTAGCATGCCCTTGAGTATATTGTGAATCCTTTCAAATGGAACATAAATCTTTTGGGTTGCATACTTGCAAGGGATTCTGTTCATGATCTGAACCTGGAGAGTTCACATTGCCATGTTTGATGAAGGCCGGTTGGTTGAAGATTCAGATGCTGATGGCTGGTTCAAGCCCAAGCGATTTTCTGCATCTGCAGGAGGAGTTCAGCAAGGGCAAAGAATGGAGGCTCTATGAATATGTCACCAGACACTTGGCAACCAGCACTTCGTCGCCTGCCATGTGCCAGGGTCAAGTTCGTTGGATTGAAATAATTAGATTCAACCAGTCCTTGGGGGATGGGCACAATCAATCCATTCACGTTCACTTCATGGGATTTACATAGCCAATATAACCATTATAAGAGTTCCCACCGTGAGATGGAAATTGCTCATGTGTTTACCAGCTAATATGTACTGCAAGGGTTCCTTTAAAAACTTTCCATGATTAAACCATATTGCACCAAGTTCATCCAATTGGGGCTGACATTCCTTTTTGCTGTTTATGCCTCCCAAGTCTCAGTAATTTGTACAGCCTGTCTGTGTGGTAATCCAGACCCTGCTTTGAACATGTCTTGGACCAAGGGCATTTCATCGCATCGCTGATGGAAGATGCAGCCTACGACGAGATCAGTTATGTCCGTTGGCCTGGAGAGCGATTTGACGTTTTGGCTCTCTGAATGATGTGGTGAACCTAATTATAAACTCACTTTGTTTTTCTGTCTTTTCCTTTCAAAGAGTCTATCAAGTATTAGGCCACATTGGACCATATCAATCCATATTAAACCGATTCAAGAGTTTTCAACGCAAACGAGTGGCAAAGGTAAGACTGGGTATGATCAGTTTGGGTCGCCACTTGAGGTCTTTGATGTGGCCGGAGAGCAGTTTGCTACTGGGCAGTCGCTGGAGGGTGACCCACTGGAATTGGAAACTCGATGAAACTCGCTCCTGAAAGAACTTTCAATAGGTAAACCCACGGGCATGTAAACAACTGATGCTAAATGTGTATTTTATACTGCACACATATCATATCATACTTGTAATACTTGTATAATCTTGTATATACAGATCGATACAATCATATACTATACACATTATACATGTACAAAGACAAATATACATCAATATACTGAAAGGATCGATAGACGAGCAGTTGCATTAATAATATTAACATACAACACATATGTGTATATTTATATATGGAATTATATATATATATACATTATGTCAATCATATTTATACCGACTATACCAGTATTGTTTTTCATATGTCGCATGCGTTCAGTGCATCACCAAGGCCTTCACCTATCACTATGTCGTGGAGCGCGGCTTCTTCTACGCCACGCCTTGGAAACCCCGGGACATGCGCCTCGGCGTTTTATATTTTGAGATGTGTTTCAGATGGAGAAAAAATGGAGAACTAATCACTTCAACTTGTTGGAGATGATTTTAGTGAATTTTAATGAATTTTATGGAAACACGGAAAAAATCATGACTGACGTCATGTTTGCTCTGGACGTCATGGAATCAGTGAATCCTCCGCAAGCTCAGCAATTCCAGCTGGTGATTGAAATACGCTTCAATGATTCCGTGTTTGACGGGAAATTCAAGACCATACAAATTATATGGAAATTCGTTCGAATATGTTCGAATTATATATCAACATGGCTCAGTCCTTAGTGATCTTAGTGGTTACACTGTAGACTGGAAATGAAGTTTCAAATGTCGTTTGACGATGCAAGAATCTTGAATTTGCATATATGTCGAACATTGTCGAACCATCTTCTCCATCCTTTCCATGTCTAAGGAAGCTTGAGGAGATTGACTGGGACATGCCGGAGATGGCACAAGGGCAGCAGCTTCTTGGTACAGATGGACTAAAGACGTCGCAACTGGGGAAGAATCATGAGGGCAGCAGGATGTGCAACTTGCTGAAAGATGAACAGTTGTGTTTTCCTCCGGAGGAACTCAACTAAATGTGTACACAACCGCAGGAAAATACCATAGAAATCATAGAAGTATAGTTCCAACAGTAAGCTCATGTGGGGTCTTCGCGTCCTGTCCAAATTTCCGGCTGACCCCAAACTGGCAAGATCCAGGCGCAGCGCGTAAAATGGAACATGAGAAGAGTACCAAACTTACTTGGGACATCTTGGGACCATTTACCGTGCGTTTCTGAATGTTTGCGATTTTCATATACTTTTGACAAACTCCTTAGTAGATTCATTTCCCACCCACATCATGGCACCATGTTCTTTATGGTGACAGTCTTAATGTTCCACCTGTTTTTTCACCATGTTAGCTGGACAATGACCCAGGTTCAAAGTGGATGAGGTGACCCTGACGCGCGATACGACCAAACCACCGGACTATCTGAAGCTTGGGCGTTTTCAGGGGGTATCTTTTCGAGACCGGGGAATGATAATCAGTGGCTTGGTTTAAGGGAGAACCTACAGGAAACCAGAGATTTTCCCATGAAATATGGGGTTTCCTGTAAATGTTCCCTTGAACCAATCCATGGAGATAAATATCATCCGAGTTTGAGCGAAACATATTATTTTTGCGGCATCACGAACTACATAGAAATAGCCCAAACTTAAGGGCCCCGTATGGTTTTCCCATTTGTTTCCGTGTAACTTTACCGACATTCTGGAGGTCAATCAGCTGTTCAGATCCAACAGGAGGTTGTTGAGTTATAGCTTGCCTCAGGCACCGTCCAGACTTTGGACCTTTTCAGATTCTCAGATGCTGCAGCATTTGCAACAAACCAGGTGTTTTCCTCTATATAGATTGACAATAGATAGATAATGATACATAGGTCACTCAACATCTGAGATGTTTAATGATTTGCCTTGAAACCAGCTCTCAAAGCTATCACTGTCACGCCAGCCCTTTTGAAACGTCCATGTATCGATGGATTTTCCAATATTTTCCCATCTTCCTTTGATTTTCCCATGAAAACCTCCATTTCCTTGGTGAATTTCCCATAGTTTCCCGCCCAGCTGGCAAGGAAGGAGAGCGAGCTCGTGACCCTGATGGACAAGAACGGCATCGGAACGGACGCCTCCATCCCGCAACACGTTCAGCAACCTGGCTCTTAAGCCACTGGCGGTTGGGGAAGGTACAGCCGTGTGTGCAAAGAGATCCAAGAGCAAACTGGGAAGTTGATGGAAATTTGGGAAGTTGGGCTGTTTTTGTTAAGTTTTTTTTTTGGTTCGTGATTTTGAACTAATTAGTGTGGTAATTCTTTGTTTTTGCTTCTTTGTTTTCTCCTTGTGATGTTGAGACGAATGTGCAATTCACCCAGTACCATTAGAACAACCTTCCAGTTGGGGAGGATCTTTACCCACTTACATCCATGTATGGTAAATTACCATTACTAGTAATGTTGGGGGATGGTGTATCATTGGGTTTACTACTGGGAATTCTGGCAGTGAACACCTGGATTTACAGTGATTTCCATGTTAATCCGCCTCAAGATCTTGCACATCCATATCTTACTCTATCTATGGATACATATATAGAACATGACATTAATATTGATAGTTATACAACAACATACAAGATGATGAACAAGATGAATCACCATGACTTGTGCTTCACTTGTAGCTTTTGCCACGCCACAGAGTCGCGCCGAGGAATGTGGTGGACCGGCACTACGTCATGATCTGCGGGCCCGGCGGTGATGGACAGAGGGGGGAGGCCGGCGGTACAGCTTGGATGGACCTGGCTTTGAAAATGGGAAAGTTATGGGAAATTTATGGTTAGTTCTAGTACTAGTGTTAGTTACCCTCTGGTAAACTAACATAACCATGGAAAATCACCATGTTTAATGGGAAAATCCACTATTTCTATGGCCATTTTCAATAGCTATGTTAGTTTACCAGAGGGTAGTAGTCATGATTTATGGGAACATCACATGGTTCGTATTTAGCTAGTAAATTGTGATAAACTAACACTATCCAACCTAGATGTGGAAAACCCATGGTCATTTAATTTCATGATGGGGTGTAGACTACATCTATGTTCGTTTACAGGAGGGTGACCAAGAAAGCTGGTTGATCTATATAATGAGTTTTGAGGATGAACAGATGGAAATTGGATTGCCCTCCGGTAAATGGCCCCTTTAGTTCGATGATAGTAAATGAATTTCGAAATGTGATTTCATCAATTTCATCTATATAATTGTGCCTACTTATACTGTAAATTATGTTTTTTTCATGGCGAAGTGTTAAATCCCCAGAGAGTAAGGTATTGCAAGCAAAAATCGGCATTTCTTGCACAGTATCCAAGATGTAGCATAGGGTCAGGATCTCATCAGAATCTTTGCAAGCCGTTGCAGTCCTGGACTTCTGTTGCATATCGCATTTTTCAGGTAGATCAATGTGGGAAGTGATTTCAGATGTCCATTCTTTTCATCAACATTTGGGAACATCACCTATACATAGCAATACCATCAGTCTTGATATTCAACAGTTGGCAACATTTTCAGACTCATTCATTTGATAACTTGACGTTTTCTTCTTTTCGGGGGAGTGGGTAGAAGTGCAGATTGCTGCTTCGCCGCTTCGCCGCTTCTTCAGGTCATCTCCAAAGGCAGAGGCAAAGGTCGAAAAGGTGAGGGATCGGCGTGGATGGATCGGCTGGGGCTATGCTTTGAGCAGATGAATTGGGGGTTACTAGAAATCACCTTTTTTTTTGCGCTTGTAAAATGCAAGCAAACTAAACCTTGCTTGCAGGGACTTCATTCCCGACATATATCAAATTCACGATGTTGAAATCTTAAAGTGCGTAAGCACTTTGCTGAAGATTCACTAACACAACCCGGATGATCTTCATGACACGTTTTAACGGTGGCAGA
This sequence comes from Symbiodinium sp. clade C Y103, assembly GCA_003297045.1. Classification (NCBI taxonomy): domain Eukaryota; class Dinophyceae; order Suessiales; family Symbiodiniaceae; genus Cladocopium; species Cladocopium sp. clade C. The sequence continues at coordinate 52,514 of BGPT01001247.1, read as the reverse complement.
ACGCTGGCGCCAGGAAAGGGCAAGGGCAAGATGGTGAAAGGCGAAGATGGACGGCCAGCCTCGAGGTGGGATGTAACCAACAACCATGGCAACCATGGTGGGATTTAATGGGATATTTGATATAATTAGTCTATAGTGGAATAGCATTGTGATATAGTGGAATAACACTGTGATATAGTGGAATATCATGGGAATATATAGCGGTACTGCATGAGTTTGAGATCGAGTTTTAGATCGAACGAAATGGCAAATTTTACACGGCTGTGTGATTCAACCAGGCCCCCATTGGAATCAACATGGCCATTGATTGGGGGGGTTCAACCAGCAAAAATCAGGGCATAGAACGAACATGAGCTAACCATAGTGATCCATATGAGGATGGGTAACCTGTGGTGAATGCCTGTGCGGTGGTTGGTAGATGGTGCAAGTTTATTTTTTGTTCGGACCATGAATTGGGACTTCATGAACGGAAGTTGCGAGTCCTTTGAACCGAACTTCAGTGAAGATCATTACCATCCCTATAGCTCTGATAATGATGGAATAATCAATGGATTGGTTAATGGGAAAATTTACAGGAAACCATGGTGTTTACCATCAAATAAAGGTTTACTGTAAATTTTCCCTTAAACCAATCCAATGAAATAATATCCCCAGTTTATGACGTAATATCCCCATAAGACAATCCATGATTACAATCCCCAGTGATATGATAGGGATGTGTGCTACATAGTTGGGGTCCAACTATGTCAGCTGGATCATCCGAGTATCCATATCCATGCCTGGTGCATTCACCAACATTTACCCTACTGTTCGGTCTGAAATGCATGCAGAGATCAGAGCACGTGTAGAATGCCCTCCACAAGCCAGCCAGCAATGTTTAGCATAGCAGAGGATATAGTTTGACCTTGCTACACAATCATCGATTAAAAAACCGCCCCAGATGTATAACAATGGCATACCGGAAGGCAATGTGGCACGCTGCAGTACTCAAACTGGCAATGGAAATCACCCCTGTAGATGATTTTCCGAGCTATAAACCCAATTTATAAGGGATGTCCTATCATTCATAGGGGAGTCCCATTGGTGTTCCTGTCATTTACAGGGCGTTTCCATGGTCCCATGTCTTCCCAGGGCTTTCCCAGCCACCTTTGAGGACGTAAACTGGCCCGGCCAGGCATATGGTCCCAACGCCCATGGGTTTGAGCTTACTGGCTGCCTTTGAGGAACTGGATCCACAGTCTGCTGGCAGCAGCCATTTCCCGGGCGGAGATTTGATGGCGAGTAAGGGGAATCCATGGCCATTTGGAGTCTTGGCTTCCCCAAATCTAAGAATCATAGTGGATTACCCTCTTACTACCGTAGTCATATGCGGATCAATGGATTATGGATGATGTATTCATGGATTGACAAATGGATTGTTCATAAATCCATTCATAATCCCTTGATCTGGAATTATAGTGACCCTACTGGAAGGGAATACTATTATGATTCAGCCAGATGCATACAAAAAAGTTACTAACCGAAAATATGCAGGGCATCCAAGATCAGCCATAGGCCATGGGATTGGTGTAACATGGTGTAACTGGTTGGAAATTGCTTGTCAACTGGCTCAAGACCTGTGACATATACCACGATGATATGGGAGCGACACTATTCCTGGATCATGGAACAGGGCCCATGAAAAAACGGCTTTGAGAATGGGAGGTTCATGGCACTTGGATTTTTTTCTGTCTGGAATGCTTTCCCAGCTAAGACACAAGCTATGATTTGCATTTTTTTTGGGCAAAGTTTCCAAGGTTTGCCTGTCTTACTTGTTCCCCAGGGCGCAACTGTTTGGACACAGAAGCACTGGGTTTTGTAGCATTGAATGGCTTGATGTTTTCCAGCTTCAAAAGGGGGGAACATTGATTCCCCTGCTTGGCGGTTTCAGATGTTTCAGGGTCTTGAAACCGCCAAGGCTATGCCGACCTCCCATCCGCGCGTTCATGGAGAAGCAGGCAGCGCCTCAATGTACTAGACTAAACCATACTAAACCATTATTTTAGAATGAACATATAGGTATTTTGCCGTTTTGATTTGTGAAAAGGACCATCTCAAGCCAACCAGTCCCCAGTTTTACCATGTTTTTACCATGTTATACCTTCACCAAACAACAGGAAGCAGCAGGCCGCGCTGTGAAACTTTTCGTCTCGGGAATCTCTGAGCTCGCAGGTTGCGCAGATTGCGGATGGGGTCTTGGAGAAATCCGAAGTTACAGCGCAGAATTTGGACTTGTTCCTGGACTCAGGGTAGCAGCGGCGATGGAGAAGGAAGTGGTTTGAAGCCTAAGAATGAGGTAAACCATGGTAAACCGAATATTTGGGATTTAACAACGGTCTCCCAATAGTTGGTTGATGGAATGGTTTACTAGTGGGTATCCCTCATTGAATTTTGTATTTATCAAGTTCCACTGGGTTCTTCAAGAACAACCTAGAAAACCTTCCCTTTGGGTTCTTCAAACACAACGGAGAAAGGACTTAGAGGGAGATAATAGGAGGTGCTGTGGTCGTGTCTTCAAGCTTTCTCAAGGCCACTCATATAGGCTCATGTGATTTCATGTACCTTTTTGAGCGCACCACATTTGAACATTGTTGCGGGAGAACCTTTTGCATGAATTACAGTAACATCTACATGCGTGTATGTGTGCCATGGTTCGATGGTCTGGGAATCCCGCAGTGCGCATTCACCTGAAGCGTCGTCGAGAAACCTCATGGTGGCTTATGGTGTCATACGACAGTCTTCAGATATTTTCAGCAATTTCACTGACTAAACTAAAATAGTATTGAGATGAAATGTACTGAAACACTATGAAATTCTCAAATTATCTCATCAGATCTGGTATTACAGACCAGACATGAAGCATATCCATGAGAGTCTTGGCATCTGCTCACGTGTGGCGTTGGTCACAGGTTTTATTCCAAGTTCACCAAGTTCAGTGCCGCTCGGCCGGAATCGCTCGGAACGGGGAGATCTGGGAACCAGCGTGGGGGCGATGGGAGGAACATCCAGGTTATCATGTCAGCCATGGATCAAGATATCCCTGGGCTCTTCAAATTGGGAAGGTATCATTTTGAGAGCCATCAAATGAACCAGGGTCCAATTGCATGTATCATTTCCTTCGAATAGCCGTTCATTTCATCATTTTTCATTAGGGGGATTCACCAACCAACCAACCTGGTTCACATCAGCCCGGGTGGGGCCAAAACGCCCGGGTTGACCAACAAAAACCCGGTGGCTTTCAGGAGAACATCAGTCGCCTCAACCGTTTCTTCATGCGAAAGGAGGACCTGCAAGGCATGGCAGGCGCTGGAGGGAAGGATATCCAAAAGTGGCGGCCTGAAAAATCAAAGGTAAGTCCAGGGTACCTATGCCATTTATGGGTTTACTTGGCTTACAGTGGAGAATGATTTAGGGTCACACAATTTGCTGTCATCCTAATTAACCTCGTTGCATTCTATGGTCCCAAACATGGGTAATTTACCCACTAAACAATGTTTTCTATTGATTGTTCAATTTTTGCGGCAAGCGATTACGGGTTTTGAGAAGTATTTTTATAAGAAGTATATCATATCCGTATATCTACAGTGGATATTTCTCAGCGTGAAGCGCGGGAACGGCTCCAAGAATGCTTCCAAAGCCTGGCAGGTCATTGAAATCAACAGTTTACATCTCACAGTCGTCGCAAGTCACTGGCGTAATCTATGAAATATGCTGCGACACTGACATGCTGTGAGATGAAAGGAGCTCCAGCTATCCAATACTAATTGGATAGGAAATGATCTTGCCATGTTTCTTCTTGGGCATGTAAACCAGGTGTGGTAGGCTGTTTGCAGCTGTCAATTCTTGAGTTTCGGTGCACCTTTCCGCATGAGCTGATATGCGCAGAATTACGGAGCTTCTATCATGGGGTTTCCAAGTGGGCCTCCTCCAAAACTATGTAACTCCTGCAACAATAGTGATTTCATGTGGTTTTTTTAGGTGTGAATGGTCCCCTGACTGACTGGATGGCACATGCAAGTGTTGATAGTGGTTCAGTGGCTCATATATTATATGTTCTTGAAACTGGAGGACCCAAAGACCGTGGCTTTCAACAAGTGGTTCAGTGGTTCATAGATGTTTTTGAGAATTGACGAACCCAAAATACCGTGGCATTCAATAGGTTTCAATACTGCAATGGTCTAATTTTGGATTTTCTATGGGGGTAACCTCCCTAGAAATCCATATTTTCACATCAATGGCATCGCTTCGCTCGGCAGGCCAGAAACGTGAGTGGTCCGAATGGGAGGACCATTCGGCCAAGCGAATGAAGTTCTCCAAAGGATCGTGGCCAGGCTTCCACTGGTGGTGCTTGGGACAGCCGAGGGACTAGCGGCATGACAGTATTTGGGCGAGGTATAGTGGTTTTGTCACCACATCCCTGCACATATACTTCATGACTCTGTTAGTTTTTTTTTTTTAAATTCGGGATCGAGACGAGATTGCAACACGTCTCACTTCTCAACATCCTCGGAGAATCCGTGGCCTTGGCTCCACCAGGAGGTGCTGGATTTGCCAAAGGATCCAAAGGTGGAAAAGATGAAAAAGGTGGCAAAGGAGGAAAAGGAGGAAAAGGAGCAAAAGGAGGAAAGAAAGGTTGAGGACTGACTGATTTGGTGGAACTCCGCCGGGTGAAAGGTAGAATGGATGAAGATCAACCAATGATTTCGGGAAAAACAGTTGGTTGGTGAAAGATGCCTCAGGGTTTTCTGGTCAAGATGAAGGGATGAATCCATACCATCCACATACCATCCAAACACGGTGGTTGTTGTCGTGGTGGTGCGTGGGTGAAACGGGCACGACTGCCGAGACACAGAGAAGGGGAGTTGAGGATCCACTATGATCATGAGCATGTTCAAAAGCAAGTTCTGCCAAGGATTCGTTGCGAGAGGGTAAGAGACGATGGTCATTCTTCAGTTTTGATTCCGGCTATAAAGCATACCGCATTTACCCGAGTTCATCGGAGGATGTTGGGAGGTATTCAAAACCATTTCCCCAAACTAACAGGTGCCTTGAATTGCTTGGTTTCCCACGTTACCCTCCAGTAATCAAACGTGACAGTGGAAAATCAACCAAATCCTTGTGATTTTCCCAGCTATAAACCTCCACTTATAGGGGATTTTCCAGCTAGCCCCATTTGATTGGCGGAGGGTAAAGCGGGGCATGCAGGACAGCTTGCGGCTGTTGTGCCGCCGTGACAAAGCTCACCATGCTGACTGCAACCACTGCAAGCGACAGCGGAGGAGCTCTTTGCATTCATGGCTTCATGCTGCTGTGTCGTTTCACATGTAAATACAGTGTATATATACATGTATATAGTGTGTGTGTGTGTGTGTCTGTGTATATTTATGGATATGTATATTAAATATTGTTCAACATTATCAAATTATATTTAATCATATCATCTTTGTTTACTATCATGTTTGATCCACAGACTATCAGGTTCAATTTTAGGGCCATAAGTACATGACTAGGCTAGGTGGTGGGTAAGAGGCAATCTTAGCCAGGACTGGCTGCCCCAAACCCTCAGATCCTGAGACGCTGCACGTTGAGAAACGGTATATCTTGATTGAATCAGAGGTGTTGTGTTCGCAGCTTGGAGAAAAAATGGTGCCCAAGATTGCCCAAACTTGTGAAGACATGCATTGTGCAGCTGATGCGTTGGGATCCACTGAGTGTCGTGAAAGTCCACGGAGAAGTTTCGAGTGAGCCGTCGCTGGCCGTGAAACACGAGGTTCTGGGGTGATCTTCGCCTATGCGCCAGTGGGAAAGTATTCGCCTCCCGCGAGTGGGGCGGCACTGGGGTCAGTGTGTTGTGAATGCAGCGGAAGGCACAGTCGATACAGTAATTTGCAGATAAAACATGTGGATGAAACGTGCGGAACACCCCCCAAATTGTACCATCAAGATATGGTCTTTAGGGCGCTGTATGAATTCACCTCCATGGATCCTTATAGATTCCTTAGGGGGCTTCGTAAAATGGGGGATACCCAAACCATTCAATACTAAGTTTTGGTCCAATGATGTCCAATGACTTGAATGATTCTGCCACCGAGGTGGAGCCGTATACTTGGTTCCCCCGCAGTCACAGGCCATAGCTTCGCTTGGCCTGGGTGAGAAGTGGGTTTGTCTGAAATGTGATGCAAGGGAGCACTCCAAAATCCCATGGTTCAACATAGTATATCATGTATCTTATAGTATGTCATATTAGGGAAACCCCCAAAATCCAATAAAATCCAATAAAATCCAATAAAATCCAACAATTTGTCGCTGCATCATGGTGTATCAACCTTTTTACCCGTTGAAATATATTTAACAAACGATTTTGGATCATTTTGGCACCAAGTCGTCCATGATTTCTGCATCCTGGCTCGCCGGCAGGCACGCGCCCCGGAGCCGGTCGCAGGGAAGCCCAATGATCAGCACCCCCTGAGTCATGTCCATTGAACGTCTACCCAAAACGTCAGCCCTGGATTTATGTGTATAATCTCAAGCACCAGGTAACCCCAACAAGAGTTATCCATTGCTCTTCCCTGGATGGTTTACCTTGGGCCTCCCAAAGTCAACAAACCAAAGCTCCACCTTATCATCTCAGGTGTCAGGACCCCGTTTGGTGGACTACTGCAGCACTCTGGAGTTGGACGCCTCGCGCGCCGGGCTGATTACGCTGGTCCAACTCATGGTTTCGAGACACGATCTAAGCTGCCATGCCGGGCCATGCCAGTGCAACCTCCAAAAAGGAGAGGAGGCGTCTCTTCTCCATGATGCCTCTTCCTGAAGCAATAAGAACAAGACAATTAGCAATTTGAGGCTGAAACAAAAAATGCCCACAAGAAATCCTGGTTTGGCATCGGATCTGTTGATTGTGTGTCCCATGCAAGCTGGTTGCAGAAAGAATGGGAGCATAGTAATAGCCACCTGGTGCCACTTTCAGGCACCCTCCACGGAAATCACGCCACGCGGCTGGATGCCATCCCAGTTGCCTCCAGTGGGTGATAGCTCTGTGAAATGACCCAGTGATGATCCAAAGAATTGGATGAAGGGAACCATCTACAGGAAATCCCTAAATTTGATGAATTTTCGGTGATTTGGGGGACATTTTTAGAGGGTAAAGGCCATGATCTCAGGTTGATTTCAATCGTAGGTTTTCCCTCAAAGCACTCCAATGAGACCGCATGCCAGGGCCTCCCGCTACACGGCGGGACAGCCCAACGTCTCATGGCGCCTGAGTGGTGTCAACTGCTATCCACCGGAGGCTGCGGTGGGTCCCTTCTCCAGACATCCTGATTAGTTGACTTGTGGAACTCGAGTTTTTTTCCAGCATCCAGAGACTGAGAGATGTCTGGATTCTGGATGACCCCCTCCAAAGGGGCTTATCTTTTTGGTGTTGGGGATATTTATGCCCCGATTGGACAGATGATCCCCGGCAGTGCTGACCCATCAGAGGAAAATTATCAAAGTTCGGAACGCTCCAGTCCTGGAAAAGGTAGAACAATGAATATGAATTTCGATGATTTCTGTTGAAACCAGGGGTTTCAATCAACTGCGGGATGATGATTCACTAGAGAATGAGTGAGAATGCCAACTTCTTGACGAGTTGCAGGGGCTAATCTTGCCTCGGGTCAGAAGATGCCCTTTTGTTTTTTTTTGGTCTTTTACACAACTTCCACCGCTGGAACTCATGATTAAATTATAGTCATCATTTAGCAGCAGCAGGAGCAGCAGCGGCAGCAACAAGATGAACACCATTAATGCCCTAAATAGCACCATCATAGTAGACTAAAATGATATTACACACAAACCTGATAACAATCACGATCAGTAACATCTTCAGAATGACAATCATCATCATCATCATCATCATCATCATCATCATCATCATCATCATCATCATCATCACCAGGGCGAGGAGCCGGATGGCTACTGCAACACCACCTTGATGGAGCTGGCTTTGGAGGCGCGTGAAACCGAACTGCAAAGAGATTTGACTTTTGCTTCGCCCTTTTTCTGATTGAACTGGTTGTATGTTGCAGACATGTGATAAATAACCATTTGAGGTGGGGTATATTTCTTCACTAAGAACAACATTTTTTCGATAAGACCAAGGTGATACAACACCCATTCTGCAATTAAAACCAAGGTGATAAGCCATGATAAGCCCAATGCGAACCGTTGTGTTCATTCATTTAAGTTTCTTCACGTTTTTTTTGTTAAAACCATTTTAGGTGATAAGCCATGGCAGCCATGATGAGGCCAATGCTGCAACACCTCTAATCGGATGGTGAATATTTGGATAGCAAGTGGGCGATGCTTTGGGCAAACCTAAGTTTTTTCCTTCCCAGACTTGGTTTGCAGAAACAAATCACAGCAAATCAGCAAGCCTTCAATCTGGCTGGCAAAAACTAGGCTTTCAAAATCAAATGCTCCCCAAACACCAAGCCACGAAATCAGATTTTGATTGACCTTTGCGCACTAGATGAAACCCGAAAAGATGCCGAACAGTGTTTCCAGGATGCTAGTTCGAAAAAGATTCATCCCATCGAGGTTTCCAACTTTTCATCTTGTATGTGGGGGTTACTGTTTGAAATCAGTTTGAATCATCCAACGATTTGGTTACACCGACTATTAGTTACTATATGGGTTGCTATTTAAATACTATAATATACTATCATCCTCAAGAAATCGGCGTTTCCATCAACCAGTCCACCTTAGCCTGTATTTCAACCACGTTCTTTTTTTGGGGGGGTTTACTATAATGTGCGAAAAACAATAATAAACCATCCCCCAAATCACCATATAAATAGGTGGTATAAACCATTCCACAATGGGTGGTTTATGATTTATTATTGTTTTACCCATTATTACGTTAGTTCACCACATAAATAAACCATCCCACATTATTGTTTATCTATTATTGTTTTCCCCATAATAAACCATTCCACAATGGGTGGCTTATTATTTATTATTGTTTTACCCACATTAAGTTTCCATAAACCAGTCCACCTTAAGGTATTTCAACCACGTTCTTTTTTGGGGGGGTTTACTATAAGTCAGTTCATTTTAACCATTGTTTTCACCACATCTTTGTTTCACCTTGGCGGTAGTCTCCAAGGACGCCTCCAGCGCTCTGCTGCAGATTGACGCGGCCGAACGGCCGCCGGAGTTGCCGGAGTCCTTGGAACGGTGATGAACTGCTTGGAGGATCATCCCACTTAGTAAGTGGTTAATAAGCATGGTTATATTCCATTCATAGATGGGATAATCATGGATAATCCACTGAATGGAGACTTACTAACCATGGTGATTAACCACTTACCGAGTGGGATGATCCTCCAAGTGGTGAACATAGTAATGTCATTGATAAACACGTAAGAATCATGGCGATAATAGGAATGACAATAGTAATATGGACACTTTGGTGCTCGAACGTGGCAATGGAACATCCCCTATAAATGAAGGTGTCTAGCTGGCAAAGTCATCTATATAAATGGAGGATTTCCATGCCAAGTTTCATAGCCAAAATTCTATGATATTCATTCATAAATGCTGCATCATCCATATGGGATTGATCCTGAATCAGGGTCATTGCAATTATAATGGCAATTTTTAGTGGGATGAAGAGCATCCATGAATCCGAGCTATTTGGCTGTGAAAACCGGGTACCAGGCTTTTGACCTATAGCTATATCTTTAGTCTTTGGTTGATATCTCAACTGTATAGGAACTAAAAGACGCGCTAGATCCTAGCTTTGGGGTTGAACATGTTGAACATGAACCCGGAAATGGCAGGATCAAAACCGTTGGGGGCATGGTAAATGGGATTGGGATGGTGTGACTATAATTGTGTACATGTCTAGATATGATATATGTATGATATATGCATGTACATACATATGTATATAATTACATAAGTGTATGTCAATGTAGAAAATTGGTGACCTGAAAGAATCACTATCGATTTGTTCAAAATATCGCATAAATGCAGAGAGAGATAGGTTGTCATAGATGCGCGGGGCAGTGCAGACTTTTTATTTCCAGACACACGCACATACATGTAGATAGTACACGCAATAAATCATATGAAAAACCGTGCGCGTGTGTTGAATAGCATAGACAAGCTCAAAATATCAGCAGGTAGGAACCACTGAACTGGTATTTGCTACTAGTGGACCACCGCATTTTCAGTGGGAATCTATGCGCTATACCTGTAGATCGTTTTCCAAGCCCGGTTTTTGGCGAGGGGCCTTATTTTGACCTTTCGAAGATCCCAGGCAGTCTGTGAACATTGAGGCAGTGGCTCAGACCCCAGCTCCCCGGGCATGATAGGAGTCGATGGCGGACCACGAAAATCATTTGGACATACCAGAACATCCCAAGATTATCGATTGAACGCCTCTATACTCAATGGCTCAATGGTAATATCTAGCACATTCTAGCACCATCTTTGTTGGTGAAATCATGTTTCCTCTGGTTTCCTATGGTTTCCTATATAAGCCATGGGGCATTTCCTACTTACATGGGGATCAGCCTTCTTGGAATGAAGTCCCCAGGTCACCAACCGCTGGGGTGTCAGTGCCTCCTTGGTGGTGCAGGCGCTGGTTGGGTCAGAAAAACGGTCCAGATGGGGCAGGCCCACCAAGTGGTTGCTACAACTCTATTGCATTCTATGGGGGGGTTGATTAAAAGATGACATTAAAAGTATATATGTGTATATGTATTTTAGATTAGATTAGATAGATAGATGTCATAATGTTATGAAATAGAATGCCCAGCTCACCAAGAAACCTCGTTTCATAATCATCATTTTGATTCGATGCGTAACGAGATGTGACCGCATCAATGAATCTTCATTTGCTGCTTGTCGCCCGTGCCGCCAACAGGTGAACATCAGTCAAGTTCCCAAGCCCACTGTTGACATTTCCACCAGTCCGCAAGGGGTGCTCAGATTGGGAATCAGGCTGAGCCTGAGCAGGATCCTTGCGTTTGACACAGCCCCTACCCACAAACAGCCCACAGCTCGGAAAAAGATCAGTGGGGTGCTCCGTTGACCGTCACTTTTTGCAGCCAGTGCCATGCTCGAGGAAAGCGCGATTGGACGGCCATGTTTGGTACATCTTGGGTAGCTTTGATCATTCACGAGGCATGTCGTTTACAAGATCTTGTTTGTGGCCCTTGTGCTTGTTTACGGTCCGCATGCTGTACAACATGATCAACATGGCTGACCCTTAACACAACAAAGATTGAAAAGCCTACAAACATTTGCTAGCTAAAAGCAGGGGTTCCCCAGGAAGTGCTTCCACAAATTGAAACACAAACGAAATGGAATTAATACTCAACGTCTGGTGCAGGATCTTAGAGCGTGATGACTAGCATGAGTGGGAGCACTATACCCCAAATGAGGTGGCAAGATACATTCATGGCCAAAAATCGCTTCCTTTTCCTGAGGTCCCCCTTCCCACAGCAACCGCAGCGAACAAATCCTGAAACCTAGTTTCCTGCTGTGGTGGTTTCATACTGTATTGTCTATTACTATGTCCATCCCTATCTGTTGTACTCGCATGATGTTCCCAACATCATTGACTTGTATAATTTCCAGAGTTGCCCTAAGTGTTTCTTTGGGTTTGTTATGGTTTGTTGGCGTATCGGGATGCCCAAAATCTCGTGGTTAATCATTATTTTCGTTCCATTCATACTGCCATTTCATGGGTATCCCCCACTTTCAGACGCATCCATTTTCCATGTTTCATTGCATACATTAAATCCCCATTTGTACCCATTCGTGCTGGTAAAGCCACCATTTTGGATGGTTCGTCACCATATTTTCCAGCACCTTCCGGCTGAAACGGTGAGCTGCGTCCAACGCTCCTCTCAGGCCATCCCCGAATCCCTTCGCAGGGCTGGCGATGCGAGCCACCATCAAGCAGTAGGGGAACCGATTTTTTCGGGCGATTTTCACAGCGAGAAGCGGCCTCAAGGGACCTGAGGGATACAGTTTGGGGAAGATAGTGGGGATATTGTCGGGATGATGAGTGGGTATGGGACAACGGAATTTTTCATGGGAAAATCGCCCATACATGGAGATTTCAATAGGAAAATATAGTGGGAAGAGAACATGGTGAGGATATGTTGTGGAAAATTACTCATTGATGGTTTTCCCAGCTGGAAACCGCCCTGTATGGATGATTTTCCAGCACGCCATGTTTGATTACCTGAGCGTAAGGGGAATAGAATGGGAACGTCATATTTTGATTATCCAGTGGTGAATGGAGGGAGATATACAAGGAGCTCTGAGCTATGGTTGATCCAATTTGGAGCTACTCAGAGTTTCAGGACCAGATGATAGTAAAGCATTGAACTCCTTCAAGAAACATAACAACTTGTTGTGAGCGCCGATATTATTTCAGCATTGGGTTAGTTTCGTTGATTTGTTTTGTCAATACTGGTGCCCACAACCCATTAGTTTTCTTTCGGTACCTCTTGATATCCTCAAAAAACAACCGTGTACACACCTATAGTAATCCATCGCAGTAAGAATCCATTTAGGCCCGTTTGACATAATTAATCCTCAAACAGGGGCATATATATCTATCAAATGCAATTATAAATAATAAGCAGACTTCTGGGATGGTTTACCATTCGGGTTGCCACAATAGAATGGAAGTCCTGAATTCAGATTTCGAAGATGTTTCTTTCTGTAGACGCTTGCGAATAGGAGAAGCGCTGGGGTTTTGCTACATGCCCCTGGTTGTTTCATGTCTAGCACGGCAACCACTACCAAGTGTGTGTGTGCGCTCCTTGTTGTCTCGGATTTGTCGTTTCGCTTCAGCAACGGACCCTCATTGCCATTATTTATATACATATAAAGTGGATTGAGCTTTAAACTTTATTTAGCCCGTACTGCCTCTGATGGACCCTGCCACATAGGGCTCGTAATCCTACTCAGCTCCCTGGCAATCCACCTAGTTTTGGGCAATGATCCCTTCGACCCAGCTGGTTGGTATGTAGTTTCATGTATTTTCCCATCATTGTTGACCTGACAAGTCATGATGTCTTGTTCCAGTAGACCGGGGGTTGGTAAATCTTCCATTTTGTGGCTTGTGGACATCATGGCATCACGTCAAACCATAGTTGTAACGGACATTTAAGCACCCATTTTGGCAATCAGACATGGATCATTGCCCCGTTGCAGATGTGTTCTTGATGATTTACCTCTGATATTTTGATTTTGTTTGTTGCCACTCCGGACCCAGAGAGTTTGGTTCAACCAGGCCGATTTGATCCGATTCGCTCAGTGGTGTTCCCTTGGTTTCAACCAGCCCAGGTCAGGATGTGTTCAGAGTCCCTTGCGCTTCTCCTGGCGTTTGGTCTCGGTTTCAGCTTCATCTTCAGCGACCAACAACGCCAGTGCCCAGGTGGGCGATAGATGGATGCGGGCAGAGACGGGTTTGTTGATAGATGGATATAGATGGATTGCATCCATTTGATGTATCTAGACATAGATCTATAATGATCTATATAATTATATAAAATATTGATTAATTTATTTACAACTATTTTTTCTAGCTCAGGTCTCATGGCTTTTGGAATTAGATGGGCTTACCATTTGGTCGTCTCAATAGACGTTATCTCTTGGACAGGGGATCAACAACTCAGAAAGTTGAGGAACAATACTTATGCAATCTTATGCGTGCTATATACTTTACCCCTCCCGCTCTCCCACTGAATTCCACTACAATGAAGCTCTGTCTTGTGTCCAAGGGTATATCTGCAGAATACCCCCCTCTGCAAGAAATAAGATGAAATGAGGGGGGTAACACCAGGAAGTGTATCCATTGGATTGCATTGCTTCTGCTGTTGGAACTTGGCAGGTTACTTGGAGGATCATCCCACTTATTAAGTGGTTCATAAGCATGGTTATAACCCATTTATAGATGGGATAGTCCACTGAATGGAGACTTACTAATCATGGTTATTAACCACCTACCAAGTGGGATGATCCTCCAAGTAGTGCCTATAGTCGTGACGAGAGATCCTCCATCCTCCAGGCCTTGGAGGGCCGTGCCACGGAGATGTGGCAGAGGCGTGCTGTTGTGGGGGCGAGTTTTCGGATGGAAACCTTGGGACGTTCGAAAACATCCAAAGTTGGGATTTACCCTCTGGTAAACTAACATAGCTATTGAAAATGGCCATTTATGGTGGATTTTCCCACAAAAAAATGGTGATTTTCCATAGTTATGTTAGTTTACCAGAGGGTATCCATGAAACATAGAGATTTTACTGACTTAACCATTCAAGAATGAAAATGATAGGTAAAACCATGTAAAACCATGGTAAAACAAACCAAGCATAATCCCGTATGGGATGTTTTATAGGGGACAGAATGGGAAAGTCATGGAAATCACATGGGATATTTTTCCAGTCTATGGTTTCTGCTTGGTTTTTCGATGGTCCCCTTGAAATTGTTTTGGGATGGGTTGAAGCCACACAGCTGTTGTGAACGATAGAGACCTCACAAGGACCTCGTCATGTGAAGGGAATCATTCCCCAAAGTTGGCTTATTCCCGGGTAAGGAAGCACAATCATTTGCCATTTTTTGGGGGGGACTGACAACTGCACCCGCTCGGTTTCAGATGTAACCATCATTTTAAAACATGGTTCCTGAAAATTGTGGTTCACCACCTTAGCTGCGATACTCCGAGGTAGTTGAACTAGAAATTTGCCCCAAACTCCTCGAGGTTTCCATAGTTCCATAGGTTCCTCCATGTTCCCCTCCAATCACTGCCGCCCTTCCCCGGCCAGTTCCACCGGCGGTGGCCAGCTGGGAATTGGCTGGAACTCGCAACTGGGATGCAACCAACAGGTGGATGAGGTTATCAAGTGGCTACCTGAAATTGATTGCCAAAGGTGAAAGTTTGACGGGTCATTGTTTCACCCCCTTGGTTGGAGAACATGTTATCATGTCAACTTGATTGAATAGCCCATTGGAAATTGGTTGGGAAGGGTTAGCAATGGGCAATGAGGAGCGGCTTGGAGCACATGCAGCAAACGGACACCCCAAATCAATCCAAATCATGGGTCAGCTGAAGATAGCTGAAGTATTATTTTTTGAAAGCCCTTCATATATGGGCAGAGATTGATATGCCAAGTGTTCATCAGCTCAATGTGCAAGAGTTTTTTTCTTTGCTGTGGTTTCAGGGGTGTGCTCGGAAGGAAAGTGGGCGAAGCTCGTAAACCAAGAGCTGGCAGGACGTTGGCCCATTAAAACTGAGTCTGGTACGGTAGTACCCTCTGGTGAACTAACATAGCTATTGAAAATGACAATTTATAGTGGCTTTTCCCATTAAAAATGGTGATTTTCCATAGCTATGTTAGTTTACCAGAGGGTAATGGTGAGTTGGGCTCGGTTCAGTATACTTCATTGGTGACACCACTGAAAAATCATCCCAGTGAGCAACTGGTGGGGTTCTCCGGTTATCCCAGTTCGAACTGGGTTATAACGTCATAACTTATAGCCCCACTTAATAACCAGTTATATACTACTTGGGATGATACTCGAAGCAGCCACATCACACCCTTCCCAGCCCAAACCCAGGTCCAATTTGATGTTTCCACCGTTGTCCTTGGCCGTCCGGGATGCTCAGCGAACGTGAAAGACTCACAGGTCTCCTGGTGGTGAATTGCCAGGAGCTTCAAACTCAACTGCACTGGTTATTACATAATTTTTGAACTGGTTGCAGATTGCTAAGGCTTGGGAGTATCTTAGATAGCTGACTGTCAAAGTTCATATATTATGACTTTGGCTTGCGAATAGCCTTTGGCACGGAATTCACTAAAAACAGCACGGAGACATATGGGGACAGAGGATGACAAAGCCAGGTGAGCGTGCGACAACATCCACCATTTCCCCGAACCCCTTCCCGCTCTTTGGACAATTTGAAGTATATAAGGCCACCCACCAGCAACGTCACTTGCAGCTACACATAAAACACGTGAAATACATCAAACAGGTGAAAAAGACAAACACAATTTGGTTCCCCCAAGCAATGTTTTTTGGTTTGTACACACTTACTTGATTCTGGAGATACTCACCCGAAAACCCACCAGTTAAACGGTAACTAACCAAACCACAGAAAAACCAACTCAGCAAGCAACGACCCCCTCCAGCTAATTTCCATGACTTTGCAGCTCCCAGCTCCACGTCCATGGCCCTCGCATCCCTTGCCACGCCCGCGCCACGCGCACGTCTCGCCGGGTGCCTCATGGGGCACCCGGTGGCGCGCCGGTGTCGCGGTGGCCGCAGCGCAGCGCCTCATGGCGCGCCGCGGCAAACTGCCGGGGACGGAGATCCAGTCGAAGGCACCGGAAGGCGAAACGCATGAGGAGAGGTGGGGAATGGATGAGGGGATGGATGGGGGGAGAATGGGATCACCAGATCACCACTGAAAGCTTCAAATGGCTGAATTTCGTAATCCTGTTTTGTTGTGACTTTTTAAAGGGTTAGCCTGTCCACTCTCATTTGATAGATGCCTTTTTTTTGAGGCGCTATTTATTTAGATGTCTTTCCTTTGGAAGGTATGAGGAGGAAATGAACTCTGGACCCTCAAGATGAATCGATTCAACATCCGAGTCATCTTCCAATTTCGTTCATTCGTGGCCCAATAATCATTCGGAGACTTGTTCAGAGCTGGATAATCAACAGTATTTGTTGATTTTCCATTGTGCTGGGTCTTAGTTATAAATCCAATTATTGCAATGGAAACACAACCTTTGGATACCTTTGGTCCATTTCTTGATGTTCCATTTGCCACAGCGTGGAAGGCTCAATCGGATGCTGGACGCTTTGGGTGCTAGACCCGCATGTCCACGAGAAGGATCAGCAAGCGCTTTGTTAGAGAAACTCCTGCTGCAAGCAGGGCTGTTGGATGGCACTTTCTCTTTGAACTGCTCCACTTTCATTACTTGTGGGAGATGTTATTCTTCTTCGTCCTTTCTATTCCTATTTGGCAAGAGGGCCCAACTTGACTCAATTGGGATGGGTTGAGATCATCAATGGCCCAGGAAGGCCTTCTCGTGTCTGCGTGCTGGCGACGGGAAGCAAGCGGAAGAGCTTTTTGCATCTGCAGTGCTTGCAACTGCAGCTGCGCCAAACGTGGATGCCATCTACGGTATGGGTGTCTTGAAACTGCAGACATTGGTTTCAAAGTGTCGGGGAAGGTGTAAGTGCCAGCTGCTCGGAGGTTGTTTTTTGTTGTGACTAGCACTTGCTGTTGTGCATGGTTGTTGTGGTTATCTTGGTGGTTGTTGGTTGGTTGGGCGCTGGCACTTTTTGACTTATTGGTGCTTGCTAGACTATGCATTCAAGTTTGGCGCTTTGTCCCTTTTGACCCTTCGAACTAATTTTTGGAAACACAACCAAAGCCCTCCAAAGGTCCAAAAGACATCTTTGACGAGGAGTTCTCAATTTGCAAGATACCATGGTTTTGACATCATAGAACTGTTTACTGCACTTCTTCTCCCCTGGAACCAATACTCTCACGGCATTTGTTTCTGGGTTGCCTGGCCAGGGGTGTTCCTGGAAGTCTCGCACCGGCACACAGAGATGTTACCTTGCAGCAAATATGTGGCTCTTTGAGATCTGACGTGGAAACCCAATGCACACATTCTTTTTGTGTATGTCATATGTTCATATATATATATATATATGTGTTCTTGGCGTTCTAGGTATATGACGATTTAACATGTGTTTCATGTCACAAATTGTCTAAACTGGAGTAAATTATAGCGCATTGGGGGTATGTGTTTCTTTTTTTTCCAGGGGTGGGGGTTGCCAGGTAGCACGTGAAGGCCGTTGATGCTGCAGCTGTGGAAAACCCCATTGCTCAAGAATCATTGGCATCACCAAGCACATACTGTGATTCCATGAGGGTCCTCTCTATGTTTCTAGGCCATCTCCCTGTTCCCGGCCTCCAATTGGGTCCAGTTGTTTCGAAATCCTTCCATTTTTTCCGGAATGCTCATCAAAAATCTCCCAAAAAACTTCGATGAATCAGAAACTCAAGATTGAAAACTACACAGATCTTAGCTCATCCATGAATCAGACGTAGCGATCCCTACGGAACCTCCGCAGGTTGCAGTGGATGGACCTAGTCATCGAGCTGGACCCACGGCACCTGGACGCCTGGGAGGCTCGTTCCAGGTGCCAGGAGCACCACGGTCGCCTGGCTGAGGTCCCTGGGTGGGGCAGGGGGGTGGAAGTAACTGGTTGCTGATTCGAACATGTTCGAACTAATTATTTATAAATAATGTGGGTAAAACAATCATAACCCCCTCATTTGGGAATGGTTTATACCACCCATAAAAATGGTGAAATTGGGGATGGTTTATGATTGTTTGACCACATTATTTTGTTTTGCAACCTTACTTGGGATGATTGGTTGAATTTGACCAGCATATTTTTGGGACGGCCAATCACCAGCAACCAGATAATGACTAATTGCAAGCATAGCCAGTTCTGACAGAAAAGGCATCTGCGAGTGCCTGCAGGGTAGTGGTTTGCCCTTGTTGTTTTCCCTTTGGTTAGGGACGATCTTCCAGCATCGCCGTTTGACTGTTTGCATGGTCAGCGGAGCTCCTACCTGGTGACTGGGGCCCGCTGTGCGCTGATGCCGGCTGATGGGGGTTCAGAGATCCCTACATGGGATGGTGACCCAAGCTCTTTTGAGAGCTTTGTGACGAGCTGCCGCTGGTTCGAAGCTGCGCTCAAGGACAACGAGAAGAAGTTGGCCGCTCCGAGGATCTGGCAGAAGCTCTCTGGAAGTGCCAAGTCTGTTGTCAGACACCTAGACCCCAACGAGTTCAGTGGGGATCGGGGTCTGACGAAGTTGCTGGATGTGTTGCGAAGCAGCCCTTTGCAGCGCCTGCCGGTGCCGGATTCCTTCCAACGTTTAGAACGTTGGTCAAGCCTGAGGAGAACACCAACGGAATCCATCGCACAACTTCTGGTGCGCGAGGAGGAGCTCTTTGTGGACCTCCAGCAATCCCTGAGAAGGGCAAGGCACGAACGTGAAGGACTTCCTCCACCAGATCTTCAACCAGATCCAACTCCGCATATGGGGACTTCACCAAGCCAATCTCCGACAGCAGGTCCAGCTCCTGGCCGTGGTGGTGCTGCTGCTGCCTCTGTACCTGCAGAGGGAACTACATCGACCTCGAGCCCTACATCGGATGCTTCTTCACCTACAGGTGGCTACTTCGAGGACGAGCTGCGCGGGTATCGACTGCTGAAGTCATCAAGGTTGTCAACAGCTGAACGGCAGCACATCCTGACGATGACAGGCAACAGCACGAGGTACCACTTTGTGAGAAGGGCGCTGAGAAGCTTGTTTGCTGCCGATGGTGACATGGACACCGACCTCAAGGCTCCTGTGAGAAAGGTGTGGTTCTCAGAGGATTGGCATGAAGCCCAATGGGATGAACATGGACAAGATGAACAGTGGGATGATGAGGAAGCCTACTGGAGTGGCGAGGCATGGGACTCTGCAGATGACTGGAGTGAAGGATCTTGGAATGACTGGGATTCACCGGATGCTTGGTGGCCGGAAACCTCACCTACATCCGGGACATCTCCAACAGGTGATGCAGCTGAGATGGCATCAGATGCAGCTGGTGCGCAACAATCTGCAGAAGAAGTACGCTATGCTGAGGCCTACGCCATTGCAGCTGAGGCCAACAAGACGTTGTCAGAAGCTCGAAAAGCTGTGGCGCAAGTGAGAGCCGCTCGTGGGTACTATGACACGGGCAAAGGTGGCTTTGGTAAGGGCAAATCCAAAGGAAAGATGGTCAAGGGCAAGGGCAAGAGCAAGTTCAAGGGCAAGATGGGTCCCTGCTTCATATGTGGCCGCTCTGACCACTCCTACAAGTTTTGCCCTGACAGGTTTTCGAGGAACAAAGGGTCGCCAAAAGGATCTCCAAAGGGTTCTCCAACGAGCTCTGGCTCCAAGGGGAAGGCCTATTTCACTGCCTATGACGAGTACGGCTTCTATGTGCCGACGGGTGAGATCCACGTGCTGTCCACTCAGGACTGTGAAGAGTTGCAATCAATTGGAGCTTCAAGAGTTGTCTTGGATACAGGGGCAACTGAGTCTGTGGCGGGTGTTGCAAGTGCCGCCAGAATGCTTGATGAGGGCCAGTTTCCTTACAGGATTTGTCTTCGAGATCGACCCAGGTTTCGTTTTGGCAATGGTCAAACTCAACAAGCTGTCTCCAAGCTGATGTTCACAACCCCATCTCTTGGTGAGGTGGCATTCTATCTCCTTGACGGCACGGCGGAGAACACTCCTCTACTCCTTGGAGCACGTGATCTACGTCAACGACAAGCCTTGATTGCCTATAAAGGTGAGTACCTGGCCCACAAGAATGACATGGGAGAATGGAGAGCCAGTCCATTGACCAGTCTGCGCAGTGGTCATTTGGCATTGCACCTGTTTGAGCGCTCAGTGAGATTGTCCAACCTGGTTGGCCCTTCCGATGATCCCCAACAACCTGACCGCAATGATGGTCGACGAGATGGTGATGGCGATGGTCATGGACATCCTTAAGGACGACATGACGGAGCTGATGATGGTGGAGATCATGGGAGAGCGAAGAGAACAAGATCTTCGACAACAGTCAGATCTGACCAGAGGACGTCTCAGCCCTCAAGACCGGTGAATGCAGCTGTGGCCGCAACTGTCAATGAGACCCTGAACCGCAACCAGCTCTTTGCTGTTGAAGAACCAGCCCAAGTCAGCAGTGAGCACAGCGAGAAGAGTTCAAGAAGAATGAGCCCAATCACAGAAGTTCATGAACCCATAGTGACGCCTGGTGACTATGAGCCTGAGTCGCCTGTGGAACGGCCATTTGGCCATGGAGTGCTTGGGTCTCGCAGTGCAACTTTTACCAGAGACTGTGAAACCAGTGAAAACGAAAGTGAAAGCCGCGTGAGTCGTGCTAGTCGTGAGGTGTTTGATGAGGTGACAGGTGTTTGGATGCCAGCTGTAGCCGAAGAGACTTCAGAACAAGAGACATGTGAACATGCAGAACATGAACATGCTGAACATGGAAGTCAAGCAGTTGAAACAGTTGGCAATGTGATGATGGTCATGACGGATGGCGACAAGCCCATGGTCGAACGTCTTAGCTGTCTGGCTCAACGCCTTCAAGACCTGCGAGATAGGATTGCGCAGTCTGGCCATGAGCACCGCCTCCAAGTCATGTCCTCCGGCAACTCCGATGGATCCACGACACCAAGGATGGCCATGCGATGGAATGCATCTGCCAGGGCCGCAGAAGCAGAACAAGGCAGCCAAGTGGCACTCATGCAAGAGGTGCGGACTGCGCCTGAGCTACACAGCCAAGGGAGTGTACCATGGCGAGAGCCGCGCTGTGGGCCCGGAACCAGCCCTTGTGGAAGCTGCCCAGATGGAATTGGCCCAGCAGTATGTCAAGGCCAACATGAACGAGAAGATCTTCAACGGCAAGCTCATGGAGATCCGTGGACGTGGACTGGTTCACTCTGGTGGAGCCGGAAGGACATCAGTGATGATCAAGGCAGACGAACGCCTTGGCAAGTACCTCATGGAGGGCACCAACATGACCGAACCGGGCATGGCATCGACTACTCCAATGACACCAACGACAACAGTGCCCGAGCAGAGCAACCAGGAGGAGTTCAGCCCAGAGCCAAGGGTGTCAGTGTCACCGACACCGAAAGCCGAGGTGAAAGCAAAGGCCAAGGTTGGCCCGCGTGTGAAAAGGGAGCCTGTGGAAAGGACTGTGGCTGTGGAGACGCAGGTGGAGCCGTCTGCAACACCGTCAACACAGATGCGACGATCTCCGGAGGAGAGTGCAGCCGCGGAAGTGGACGATGTTCTGACGGTGATCTCATCGGCAGACGAGGAGGGCTGAAAGCCCTATGGCAATCCTTGATGGATTTGAGAGGCCGCATGAGCTCAGGAGATGAGGCTCCTGACAATTCCCAACCTCGGCTGGAGGCTGAACATGGGAATCAATCCTACAACATCCAGTATGACAACACGGACAACTATCCCCTGGAATATGACGACACCACGATCAACGACTTCAAGCATGGCACTGGCGATGAGCCCACGAAAAGCACTACGATCAATTCGAGCCCGGAAGACGACGAGGTGACCTTTGAAAGCCTCGAGACTGCCCCAAATGTGACCAAGAAGATGGTCCGCCCTGTTTTGGCAAAGAGACTGGCAAAAGCTGCAGCCCTGACTTCAGTGCTCATGCAGCCCGTGAAGGAGCTCTTCAGCATGGTGAATCAGCAAGTGGACGTGATGGAGATTGCGTGTAGCCCGACATCAGAATTGTCATCCAGTTTTGAGACGGCCGGCTACACGACTCTGAGGGTGAACTACAATAATGGCTTTGACTTGGACACCAAGCAAGGGACCAGCCTTTTGAAGGCGACCATCGATGAGCAGAACCCGAAGCTTGCCTGGGTGTCCATGAAATGCACAAGACTGAGTTCATTGCAGAACTTGACTCCAAGATCTCCAGAGCAGTGGGACAACTTCCTGAAGCGTCGTGGACAAGATCTTCGCCGCAACGAAGAAGTGGTTGACTCCTTGGACACAATCCTGTCTTCTGGAGGTGATGTTGCATGGGAGTGGCCTTCATCAGCCCATGCAGGATGGAGTTCAAAAGCTATCAAGAAGCTCCTCAAGAAGATGCACTTCTACAAGCGCGGTGTCTTCTGGGCGCGCTTTGATGGATGCTGCTATGGTTTGCAATGGAGGGGCATTCCCTTGAGAAAAGGCTGGACGGTCTTGACGACCAACCGGGAACTATGGATGTCGCTGTGCAAGCGCTGTGATGGCTCTCATGAACATGCAGAATGCCGTGGAGAAGCCGCTCAAGCCAGCGCATACTATCCACCAGCAATGTGCAAAGCTGTGGTGAAGGCATTTGAACATGCCTGGAACTCCGACATCCACTCCTTGGAGAAGCTCACAGAGAAGATGCTGCTCAAGTATGAGGACACGGAACACCATCCAACTTCATCCAGGACTTTGACATCATCACCGACTATGTCAACATCGAGATCTATGACTTCTGGCGACGATGGACCAATGGTCATGGCCCTGAGCCGGAAGAAGTTGGCTCTCGAGACAGCCCCCACTGGGAAGAAGTTGGAGGAGATCAAGCAGACTATGCTTCGTGTTCACCGTGCAGCAGGACACACAGGCATGAGCAGCCTAGTCCAACTCTTACGAGCCAAAGGAGCACCTGGTTGGGCACTTGAAGTTGCCCAGAATTTGAAGTGTCCAGAATGCATCGAGGCATCAAAACCTCGATTACACCCTCCAGCATCTACGGGTGAAGAGCCCAAGATCTTCGAGTACCTCGGGACCGATGTCTTTGAATACGAGGAGCCCAGTGACAAGACCCCTGAGGAGAAGATCAAACACAAAATGATCATTTATCGTGATCGTGCAAGTGGTCTCACAATGTTTTCCCACCTCAAGACCTACACCAATGCGTGGGAACCCACAACATCTGATGTGGTGGCAACACTCTCTGACTGGTTGGCGACATATCCAGCCCCAAAATGGGTAGTGGCTGACTCAGCCCGCTACTACACCAGCCAAGAGATGCAAGACTTCGTGAACCGCAGTGGCATTGGTCTCACGATAGTTTCTGCAGAAGCTCGTGCACTGGATGATGGGTTCTGAAGAAGCCGCGATAGGCGTGGGAAAACGGACTGTGGAGCGTTTGATGCGAGAAGGGAGCAAGCTGAGTGTTCCAATACTTTTCAAGTTGGCTGCATCAGCCATGAATGGGCACATTGGAGCGACTGGCTTTAGTGCACATCAATGGGTTTTTGGCCATGGTGGTGGAACTTTAGATGATGAACAACTACTTCCTGGAATTTCACCACACAAAGCTTTTGATGGTTTGGCCAAAGCTCGAGAACGTGCCAAGCTGGCGTTTGAAAAAGAGCGTGCAAGTGAACGTTTCAGCAAACTTGCAAATGCAGTTGGCCGACCAGTGAATCATCGCTATCACACTGGCCAACTGGTGATGCTCTGGCGTCAACGTGTCCGCCCAGGAAAAGTCAAAGGAATCTGGACAGGTCCTCTGAGGTTGATTGTGCAAGAAGGTTCAACTTTGTGGTTAGCCTCTGGAGCTACCCTCATTCGGGCAAAGACCAATCAGGTCAGGCCGACAACACAGCCAGAGCAGCTGAAAGCCCAACTTGAGGGAACAGCCATTTACAAAACCCCAGTTTCCATTGACAGCCTCATGAAGATCTTTCAAGGGCGATACTATCTTGACGTTTCAGGAGATGTTCCAAGCCAACGACAGCAAGCTGAAGATGTTTCTCCTGCAACAGTGCTTCAACAACCAGCTGCAAGCGCTGATTCATGGTCCATCGTTGAACGAGGAGGGCAACGAGTTCTGATTCGACATCATGCTCTACCTCGACTTGCCTTGTTCAATCCCTTGAAGGTTGCTACATGCCCTGTCTCCTTGGACGAGCTGAAAGGCACGAGAACCACCTATGTCAAGGTGATTGCCAATGGTGAGAATGTGACCATCAACGACACCATTGAGGAGAACAAGACGCTCCAAGACCGCTGGACTGGCGAGACGCACTTTGAGCTGAAAGAGGTGATCCAAAGACCTGCAAAAGTTTGACGCAGTGTTCCAAAATCCAAGCGCAAGGCCGAAGATGAGCCTCCGCGAGATGGTGGTGCTGATGATCTACAGCCTGGACAAGATCAACCTTCTGGACAAGAACAACATTCTGAAGCTCCTGGCGACACACCATCATTGTCACAGACACTGCGACGAAAAGGTCCTGACCAGCTTGATGGACTTCCTCCACAATCTTCTGCGAGCGCTGGCTCCAACATTTGCGCAGCCCCTGAATGTGTACTTCCTGGTGGACACCGAGGACATCATCAAGATTCAGGGGGGAGACTTTTCATGTACGACAACTATGAAGGGCGCACAGCCCCAGCCGAAGAGGAGGAGAAGCCCAAGGATGATGGCGATGACTCTTCATCATCTTCAAGTTCAAGCTCTACTGAAGTGGTCACCGACGCTGAGTCCGAAGAGCTGATCCGAGATGGAGATCTACCACAAGCTGACAACAACTTTGTGGAGACCCCAGTTCATGACACCTTTGTGGCGATTGAGCTGGACATCAACGAGGATGACTTTGCCTGGCTATCAAAGTGCCACTCCAAGAAACGTGGCTATGTGTGGCTTTCCAAGAAGATGGCAGAACGTGGACGTGAACTCAGCTGGAACAAGATGACCCTTGACCAGAAGAAGGAGTTCGACCTGGCGCAAGCTCGTGAGATCTCCAATGTCATCGTTTCAAAGGCGCTGAGGAACCTGACCCCAAAGGAGCTGAAGGAACTGAATCCAGGGTCAGTGATGAACATGCGTTGGGTTCTGACCCGCAAAGCCACTGGAGATGCCAAGGCAAGACTTGTAGTACTTGGTTTCCAAGCCCACAACTTGACAGAGGTGGAAACAACTGCACCAACTATGGGCAAAGGTGCCCGAAATTCACTCCTGGCCCTGACAGCCGCTCTGAAGTTTGTCCTGAAGAGTGGTGATGTGACTTCTGCCTTCTTGCAAACCGACACATCGCTGGAAGCCGAGGAATTGACTGTGATGGCTCCTCCGGAGCTGGCCAGAATGTTTGGCGCTCCACCTGGTGATCCCCGAGCACTACGTGTGGTTCAAGCCTTTTACGGATTGGCGCATGCTCCAAGAAAATGGTTCGAAAGATGCCAACGAACCCTACTGGAACATGGCTGGAGGCAGATGAAAGCTGACAGGTGCCTGTATGCCCTCTATGCCATGCGAGATGGAGTGCTGACCCTGATAGGCCTGGCGGGAATCCATGTGGACGACTTCCTCATCTCTGGCGATGGTTCTGCAGAATTTCAAGAAGCCGAAGCCAAGCTGCTAGCTTCATTTCGATGGGGCAAATGGGATTTGGAGGATTTCACCTTTGCTGGAACGCACATCGTGCAGCACCAGGACAAGTCGATCTCAGTGGACCAGAAGGACTACACTGAGCGCTGGATTGAAGAGGTTCCCATTGATCCAAGCAGATCCAGAAAGTCTGAGCTGACGCCATCAGAAGTTTCTGCTCTACGTGGAGTGCTTGGAACTATAAGCTGGCGAGCGACACAGACCTCTCCTGAGTATTTGGCCGAGACCTCATTGCTTTTGTCGGAGATTGGCAAGGCGACGATTGAGACTTTGCACAAAGCCAATAAGCTCGTGAGAGAAATGCGAAGGAGAGCTGGTCAAACAATGTTTTTCCCAACATGGGACACCAAGGACTTAGCAGTCATCACTTGGACTGATGCCAGCCAAGGGAATCGACCAGATCGGTCATCGACGGTTGGGATCCTTTCTGCACTAGCTCCTGCCGATGTTCTACGTGGCGAGGAAAGGCAATTTGCCATTCTTCAGTGGAAATCTGGAAAGGCCCCAAGACAGAGCTTGGGAAGCAATGGTTCAGAAGTGCAGGCCCTGACGCTTGGAGAAGACATGAATTTCCAGCTGCGGGCGCTGATTGCTGAGCTATTTGGTGCAGTACCTGAACGTGGTCTGATGAACGAGCACGTGAAGAAGATCCCCGGTGCGCTGGTACTGGACAGTCGTGGAATCTACGACGCTGCAACGAGGAACTTGAGTTCTTTGCACGGCTTGCGTGACAGCCGATGTGGCTACGAGCTGACCTTGGCCGTGAACAGAGCCTACCAGGTTGGCACCCAGTTTAGGTGGGTGAACGGATTGGCCCAGCTTGCCGACGCGCTCACGAAGATTGGGGCCATCAAGGTGATGTTGCAGTTCTACCAGCAACGCCAGCATTGGCGATTGGTGCATGATGAGAAATTCACCTCAGGCCGCAAGATCCACAAGAGGATGATGCTGAAGGAGCTCGAAGAGCAGCATGTGAACTTCCTGAACTTGGTGAAGAAGTTGGCCCACGACAATGGCTACCCGTGGGATGAGAAGGAAGATTTTACTGCATTCAACCCGCTGACATGACAAATGCATGGTCAGGGGGGATGAAAAGGCATCTGCGAGTGCCTGCAGGGTAGTGGTTTGCCCTTGTTGTTTTCCCTTTGGTTAGGGACGATCTTCCAGCATCGCCGTTTGACTGTTTGCACTAATGATAATATGATATGGTGTCTAATTCTTATGACATGATGATCATGGGATTTGTGTCTTTAGTAGATCTCATGCTGTGAAATCATTCCATTAGACTACGCGGCTCCATATATCACCAAGTGGTGGGTTTTTCCCTCACTTCTGCACTTGCAAAAAGGGTCAGTGCCCAGTAATACTTCAGTAGGTGTTACCTACAACATCCTAGAACAATTTTAAGATATTTTAAGTATGACTTCTACATGTTGATGATCACTTTTTTTTCCGATGAGAGGGTTGGCATCCTGAACCCCTTTGTATCACTGTCTTCACTAAGTCGCAGTTGCACAGAGTGGCTGAATGTGGCTGAACCGTGACTTACTTCACTGGCAATAAAGGATCTCAGGGTCAGCCATAACATGGCTACCTTTGGCCAGTAAAACCAATCGTTTCCCATAAGTGCTCCCTCAATTGTCCCATTCAAGGGAATAGCTGCAGGAGACCCCTTTTTTCCGGGCGGGGGTAAACAAATTACTTCGTGTGATCCCCAGCGTGGCGCATTATATAGTATCATATATATACATATATATATATACACAGTAATTCAATGCAATACAATATGATTCAATGTAATACAAAATATAGTATAATTCATATATAATAAAGAAATAATGATAATAATGATAAATAATAACAATGATAATAATGATCAATGATAATGGTAATGATAAATAAACATAAGTAATAACAATGATAACAAACGTAGCAGTAATAGTAATAAACGTAATAATACTATTTTCTTATATATTCTCGAGACCCTCACCAGGTGGGAAACTGAAGCCCCTCAGTTTTAAACTGAAGCTCCCTCAGAGGCGCTGGCGGGGTATCGCCACCTGAGCCATCTGGATGGACGCCTCACCCGGCGAAGGGATGGGCTGTTGGAGCATCAGCAGGTGGGTGTCCGCCAAAACCACGTATGGAGGGCCCACTTGTGATCCAAACATGTAGGGGAATCCAATGGAATGAATTTATAGAAAAGATCGTTTTGCACAACATCGGTTCCAAATGAAGTTTCAAGTCTGAAGACTCCCCACCAGATGCTGCTTTGCGTTGATTTCCAGCCTGTGCATTTGTGGAGGTTTACATCGTTCCCATGGAAGTTTGGAGCGAAAATGTGGCCCAAGACCTGACGGATTCGGCGAGGCCATGCTGTGGCTGTGATTTTCCATGATTTTGGGAAGTTATATAGTGTGGTATAGTCTAGTGTGGTAAGCCCAATGTCATAAACCTATCATTTGGGGATGGTTCTTCCAACCCATTTTAAAAGGGTAGTATTGGGGCCATGGTTTATGGCATTGGGTCACAGGCCCTTAGCTTCCTGGCAATTTTCAAGAGGAACTTTATCTAGAAAAGGCATGAAAAGACATGATTCAGGTTATAGCACCCCCCAAAGATAGAAAACACTTCCTTATACTAAAATACATGGGTCACGGGTTTTTCATTTTTTTGGCTAGCCTTTGCTGAATGAATGACTATATCGACTACCTCAAGTGGTACAAACAAGATCAAGATGTTTTTGCTCCCCTGATGGCCAGGCCGCTTCAGACAGAGTGGCAGGAGAACTTTCAAAAACCCGAGCCCAGCACGGCTCCGGCTGCGCTGAGGGGCGGAGTGGCTGCATGGGACCAGGTGTTGAACAAGGAGTTGTTGAGGTCCCAGGGGGCAAATGCAGGGCCCATTTTCTTTGTGGAGCTTGATGGTCCACCGAAAAAGCTGGGGGATCATCCGAAAAAAAGGATAGTAAGGCTATGTAAGGCTTACAGTATATACCCTAAAGTTGTGCTTGCTTGTGGCGTATCATGCGATTACACCGTTGTTCAATGTCTTGAATTTGTTCGCATAGTCCCATTTGGCAGGGTTTATCATGGAGACAGGAGTAACCTAGTTGTTGGTCTGAGACATGCAACAAAAACCGGGGGGCATAGCCACAAGGGGACAACCACAACGGCTCAGCAATCGCTTGGTGATTTTATGCTCTCCCCATCTTTCCCCCATTTTTCCCACCCTGCCTGTGGTGATGACTCAAGTGATGACCCCGAATGCCACGATAAAACATCGGCTGGGGGTTAGACCACTTCCAACAGCAATGTTGCATGTATCCTCCGGTAATCAAACATGGAAAATCCCTGATTTACGGACGATTTTCCGATTAATCCCTCCATTTATCGAGGATTTTCTGTTGCCACGTTTGATTAACGGAGGGCAAGCTTGAATATGGCTGTTATTCCTGCAGTAAGCCTTGAACAATTCGGGATGTTTATCCATTATTGGACAGCACCAGGTGCTGAAGGGCCGGTTCTCATATTGTTCTTGATGTGAACCTATGAGCCCCCTTGGCAGAACCAGAGTGGGGTTGGCCACTCACATGTTGTGGTTTGTCGAGGACATTCACCTGTTTGTTGTTATATTATATATAGTCCCTTCAAATCGTTCTATTTCATCGATCCAATCCCACCAAGCACTGCCGATGGTGGATTCGCTGTTGGAGACAGCAGGCAATTGGATGCGTGTGTTGACGACCACTTCCAATACATTTTCACCCATCGTCGTGTCTTCGGGGCCGACGAGGGCTTTCCTGGATCTGCCGCAAACATGTACCTTGCCTTGATCGATGGGCGGGGAAGGATTTCTTGAGGTGGCCACCAGGTTGCCTCCATACCATCAGCAATCAACGTGCAAATGTACCCTCCGGTAATCAAACATGGCAATTGAAAACTACCCCGGATGATATTCCCAGCTATGAACCTCTTATGGGTAAGTTCTCAGCTAGCCATGTTTGATTACCAAAGGGTAATGCAAATTTTACGATTTTATGTTATTTGCCACCCGTCCCCAAAAAAAGACGACTCCATTTTGACTGGGTATCAAGCTTTGACTGTTTACCGTCTGGTAGTTTAACATATAGCGCGGTAAAAGGACTATTCTAACAGTTTAGCTTTAACTGAAACATCCAAAAAATGCGCAAATTTCCAATACCTGGATGTTGGGGATGGGCATGTCTCGTATGATTTGCATTTCATATAGCTTTCACCGAAGCTTGGAACCGCCGTCGTCTGTGCACGCGGAAACCGGCTCATCTGTGCACGTAGAGAAACCGGATCGTCTGTACCTACCGTAGTTTACATGGTTTCCATGGTTNCACGCGGAAACCGGCTCATCTGTGCACGTAGAGAAACCGGATCGTCTGTACCTACCGTAGTTTACATGGTTTCCATGGTTTCCATGGTGTCCATGGTTTTCATGGTTTCCATGGTTTCCATGGTTTCCATGGTTTCCATGGTTTC